>VYZQ01025552.1:47424-102220 GCA_013400655.1 Mystacornis crossleyi | reverse complement strand
GGGCGCGCGGGCTGCAGGCTGCGCGCTGCCGGCTCCGCCGCCCTCCCTCCGCCCCGAGTGCGCGGCGGCGGCGCCGCGGCTCCCAGTTAAACCCCGCAGAAATTCCTGCAGGATTACAACACAGATTGGCAGCTCCCCCAGCCAGTGGAAAGAAGCAGCGCGCCGCCGCCGCCGGCTCTCGCCCCTCGCAAATTCAAGCAACTTTACCCCCCCTCCCTCCTCCTTCTCTTTCTCCGCCCTGGTCTCCCCTCTCTCGTCCTCCCCCCCAGTGGAAAACATGAGCAGCCTTGCGGACCGACTGAGAGAGTGCTGGCCCCGTAAAAAAGCGGGGACGTGGAAAGGCTCCCCTGCGCAAGAGAAATCTGGCCGCGGCCGCGTGTTTTAGCGCTGTGCCGCCGGGGTTCGCACCGCCGCTCCTCCCCGGTTAGCTTCGGTGGCAGCTTCAAGGATAGGAAAAAAAGCAAAATGGAGGGGTCAAAAATCACGGGAAGCGGGGCTATCCCGAAAATGCCAGCTCATTGTGAATCTCCACTTAGCTTTTTCCCTCAGAATTCTTTTTTTTTTCGACTTTTCGCCCTCAACAAGAAAACTAGAAACTTCTAGTGGTGAGGGGTGGCAAAGTAAGAAAGGGCTGCGATTTGTAGCTAGTTACATGGATCCAGAAGCTATGTCTTCAAAATAAATATTGCAGGAATTGACAGCACCAAGAATGTGTGCTCCAGAAGCCAAAACAAAAAGTCTTGCTATGACTAGTCCATGGTATTTCTCAGCTGGGGAAAATGGTGGTTTTGCAGAGCTTAGGAGCCTCAACCCGATCCACTTGCCTATGCCAGCGTGTTTCCACCACTGAACGTGTACATACATTACATCAGTCATTGGACATGGGAAAGGAGCAATAACCAGGAAAGCAAAATATATCAGTCTCACTTGCAAACTACCACTGGTGATTTAAGTCAGAAGGTAGCAACCAGCTTATATAGCCTGAATCAAAAGGTCTAAAGGACCATAATGGTCTCTTTTGTTTGAGCAAAATCTGTCTCTCTCAGGAGACCCTGGCCCTGGAGAGGGCAAGAAGAGCCCAGGGTGATACCCTGGGTAGATGTTTTTCCCAGGCAGATGTTTTTGCATGACCTTCACTTTGCTTATCCTGTGCTCTGTGAAGGACTTTGGCCAATAGGTTGTGTTGAGATCCCAACCGCCTCCAGTTCCCGATCTGGTTGCCTTCCTATCAAAACAGGCATGCCATGTAAGAAAATAAAATAATCTGGCACAAGCAATCTCTCACCCCACTCATCGCTTTCCCAGCCTCTCCCAGGCAAACACATCCCTGGCAATCCCTGTGCAGTGTGGGCGCAGTGGCTGACTGTGCTGGGAAACGGCAGGACCTGTGTCCTCACAGGGGTGGCTGGCCATGCCTGGAGTGCTCTTACTGTGTGCAACCCACTCCCAGGAACATGATACTTCTCAACAGTTACCACACTTGCTATTTCTAGATCCACCTTCCGGACATACCATGTCATTGATTTTTAGGCTGCATTCCCCACTGAAATCCTACCAGATTTTCAGTGGTCTGCTCCTTGTTGGTGTCACACACACAGATTGTTTAATGTATTCCTTATATTAAACAGATTGTTTAATATAATCTTTCTCCTTCAAAGTACGTTGCAAATACTTGAAGACCTAATTCTGTGTATCCTCTTCCTTTGTAGGCAGCTGGATTTCAATTCAACTGAGCAACAATCTCAGCACTGTTTGATGTGGGTGAGTGAAGTACAGTAAAGCAAAGAGAGTAAAACCCCGTTTGGGCAAAACCTGTAGGACCTCACATAGGCATGGGGTCTTACAGGCAACTCAGTCTGCAGGTAGGGGAGAAATGAAGAGGTTGCAACTTGCCCCCAGTCAAGGTGGAAACCAGAAACAGCATTCCTTAACAGTAGGAAAACAGGACGCCACATTAGAAACAAATAACATAAAAGAGCAAATGTGAAGACGAGACGCTGCATACGGGAAGCATCCTAAGGGTCGTCAAGCACCAAGGGGCAGGTGATTTACTACAGTAGGGTATTTTTAGCTTTCTTTAACATTTTTTAGCATTCTTTTACAGGCATGTCTTTTAACACATAAACCCAGCTCAGCTTTACTTCCATGTTACAATCCATGATTATCAGGGTTTTACATACTTGGCAGAATTTATCAAAGATCAAAGTATCATCTGCAACAAGCGAAGAGAAGACCTTCCTCAGGCAAAGATGATGACAAACAAATGGGTTCCTCATGGACCACCTGTGTATATATGGGCAGTGCCCTTGAAGGATCTGGTGCTAAGACCTGCAAAACCTCCAAAGGCTTACAGAAATCCTTAAGCCTCTGTGGGGATGATATCTGATGCCAAACATGAAGATAAACACACACATTAATGCTAGAAGGAGCAGAACAAAAGACCAGAAGCCACACAGATGGTTTGAAAAGATAGAAATGAGCATAAGGATTAAAGAATAGAAAACAAATAACCCTTGTAGTTCACAGAAATAACAAAATATTGTCTTGGGTTCCACTTACTCCCTCCCCACTCTCCTGAGTCTTCTGGCTGGGAGCACCGTACAGCACTGAGAGCATTTCCTCATGTGGTCACATGGAGAAGCAGCTGCAGGCCTGGGCATTTCTTATGCAGACTGTCAGGCAGTGTTCACCAGGCTGTCTCTGTGTCACCCTGGATCCCCCAGCCCTCCAGTGGACACAGGCCACCCAATCAGCACACCGACATTGAGTCAAACCAGGCAGGAGTGGGATTCTGGTGGGATTGAGACAAACTTCACCAGAGGCCATTTTTTTTCAAAAGGTGTTATATGCTGGAAGAATGCAAGAGGGCCTCATGTGTAGCATGTCCTGCGTGGTTATCAACTACAGAAAAGACCCAAATATCCACCAAATCTGAAAATTCAGTTTTAGGTCTCTCCTAAGGGGAAGGTTACTGGAATTTTAGGGAAGAGTCATGGTTAGAAATACATGGGAGCTGTGCAAAAAGCAAGTTGGGAAATCTTGGGAAAACTTTTCCAGCCTATGGCTGCCGAGGCACCAGTAAGGATAAGGGTGCTTCGCAATTTTTTGAGTGCTTCCCAAGCATTCATTTTTGCATGAACAATCCTGCAGGTGACTTACACAACCAGCAGGGCCAAGGAAAGAGATCTGCATGGGGAGGAGCGTTCCTAATCATGCCATTTTTCTAATAAGATTTGTTCAATAATACAAGATGTGGTTGAGAATGCTTGGCCCAAAGCACAACCCTGAACCTCACACTGCAGTGGGTGACAAGGTGGTGTTGGCCAGAGCTGTTTGTTATGTAAATGACTGATGGTTGTATTTGTGCCCAGGATGGGATAGCCTTGGCATCACATTCAAAGATCATAAGAGGTGGCAAATTTTCTCAAATGACTTATTCAAAGGAGGATGGAACCTGTGAAAAGGAAAAAAGCAGCTGACATTAAATCTGTTTGAACCCACACTGGCAACGATCTGAAAAAAAAAAAATTGCTAAAATGTATTGGTAGGACAGTTTAAAAAGATTTATTACCACATCCCCAAACTCCCAAATTTTATGCTTCTAATTTAAGAACAATAGAACTGCTCATCTCTTCTATAAAAATGTCTCTAATATTTGTAAGAGCAGTTGTGTTCATTTCTGTATTATAATCTGAATTCAGGAATGTGATGGGATGGGACTGGTGTTCATGGGGCCATTGAACCACAGGAGAGGTGCCACCAATTTTTGGTAACACGTCAATGAATGAGTCTTTTCTGCATCAGGTCTTAACATGTAATTACATGAACATGCATCCTTCCTCAACAGGCTCTTGTTCTAAAGGGTAGCTCTTCTAAGCATCCCCAAAATACCCTAGGACATGCTTGCTTCTCTTTGGTCCAGAGGCCTCTTTTGCTATGCAGTTTCTGAATCACGGGCGTATGCAGGTTATTTAATTTTTATTGTATCTATAGTTTTATTTTGGTTAGATATGAAGTAAAAAACATGTCTGCACAAAACCAGGCATCCCTGATAGCGGAAACAACAGTGCAGCAGGAGCTAAGGGCATTGCTGAGCAACCAGTGCTTGTTGTGTCTGCTGTGGCACCACTGGGGCTGCGCAGCTGGACTGTATGGGGTTTATAAGGTGGTTTATACTGCTGGGCTTTGTATGAATGCAGCAGAAAGTCTGAGCTTGGCCTGCAACAACTGACAACAGAAAGATGCAGCTGATGAAACTTTTTTTTGTTCATTTTTCATAGACAAGTATAGTGGTAGGGAGGCATAATAAGAAAAATAAAAGGCTGGCATTAAAGGCAGAGCACAAGCAGCTGCCTCCTACGAGATGGTGGGTTGGGTGAAACAGTCCAGAAGTAGCCTGCAAATGGGGCTGGTTTGTGTTTGTCACTGTGCAACAAAAGGAGTGAGTATCAATGCAAAGAGGCAGAGACGTGCACCCAGGCTGGGGGCTTCACTCCAGTGAGGGGATGCGGAGGGGGATGTGCAGGGCAGCAGGGGGGTCTGGAGTCATCTGTGCTCGTTGAGAATGGGGTCAGCCAGCTTTCCAGGAGAGTTACTTATGGGAAGTCCTGACCCTGGCCTAGAGGGGAACACCTGAACCAGTCATTCATCCAGATTCAAAGATGGCCTTTACACCTGGCATTAAAGTCCAGCTTTGGCAGCAGTCCTGGAGTAGGGCTCATCCCCTGCTATTCAGCAACTCGCTCAATCTTTTAAATGTAAAATACACGCCCCGAGTGCCTTGCTGATTTAAGAATCTCTTTTCCAGGGGAGATGCTTACCAAGAACCATAAGTAAAGTGAACGACACAATGCTGACAGCTGGAACTACTGAAAAGTTATGAATCTTGGCCAAAACCCACTTCTATCCTGGGTACAGAAGTTTTGTCTTTGGACGTTAACTGCTGTAAGAAATTCTGTGTCACTTTGTGCTGGCCTCCTGAACAGGGTAAAATTTACCACTCTGACAATTCTAGCCAAGGCTATTGCCCTTTTATTTTTTATTAGGACAAAATGTACTTTTAAAATAGAAAAGATATTTCTTTATCTCTGAAAGTTCCATTTAGAGGCATGGCTCAATATTTGCCTGAGACATTTGCATACCTGAAAGTGTCTCATATGTGATGATCACTGCAAATGAAATACATTGTTGATTTAGTTTATTATCCCAAAAGATGATATCATGGTTAAGGTTTGTATGCAGTACATCAGGAGAAAAATACAGAAGGGTTGAATTGAAATAGATTTTAATACTGCAAGGTATACTGCTCAAGTTAATGAAAGTCAGACATACATTTGGCTGCTGTTGCTAACTGAATAATACAAGTAATAACAGAGGCACCTATTCAATTCCTGATGAACATGAGTAATTTCCATTATCTTAAAACGTGTGGGAGTTATGAATTAGAGGTGCAGAGATTGCCCAACACTTTTTCATTATTATATCTTGCTGTCAGTTGCTTATACATTTGCCAAAGTTTAATGCATCAAGCTTAAATTTCCTATAGCGGGTATCAACCTCCTGCTGACTTCATTTGTTTCTTTTTATTTTTGTTTTGAAAGTTTTATCAAGAATGGTGCATCTGTTTCCAAGACCAAGGTTAGGAGAAAGTATGTTATTTTGTCTATGGCAATCCAAATTCCCTCCAATATTTCCCTGAGAAGATATTTTACCTCCATGCATGGGAGGAAAGCTTAAAAATTTGGCAAAAGGGGTCAACCAAACACCAGAAATTTTATTTTCAACACATTTGGGAAATTATTCCCAACTTTGGACCATGTCTAAGCATTACTGTCTTTCCAGTTTGTACGTGCTCAATAGAGACTTGTTAAATTCTGACATCTAAAAATCCCATCTAGGCCAGACATGTTACAGCTCAGAGCCACAGACATCCTTCTGTGCTTGTTCTCCAAATAAAAGGGCTGGCTGTAGAGCTCCCCTTGGCACCTGTGAGACAAGGTCTGCTGTGTGTGCCTGTGCAGCAAGTGGGAAGAGAGGGGAGGAATAAAGAGAAGGTCAGTGGTTGTAAGACTTGGAGACTGAAGAAGAAGAGACGAAGAAGATGAAGAAGATGGAGAAGAAGATGAAGAGGAAGAAGGAAAAGAAGAAGAAGAAGGAGAAGAAGAAGAAGAAGGAGAAGGAGAAGAAGAAGGAGAAGAAGAAGAAGAAGAAGGAGGAGGAGGAGAAGGAGGAGGAGGAGGAGTAGAAGGTATGGGGGAGGAAGAAGGACAGGAGAAAGGGTGGAGGGAGACATTGGCACAGATGGGAAAATGCCAGGACATCAGACCCATGGTAGGTGATACCCATGGGGACAGCAAGGGAGGAAAGCAGGACCATTCAGTGTCTGGGGGGGCTGGGAGGAGAAGGGGAAGGATGCAGTCCTGACCAAGACAAGATGATAACTGTCCATCGTTGAACAACTGTGCTCTCCTCCAGACCCTGAAATTACACTGCCAGACCTAAGGCACCATCTTCCTTTGCTGTCAGCAAATAGCAAAGGGAAGATGTCTGTCGGTCCCAATGCTCTGCACTGGCTGATCAGTATAAGTAATAGGCTTCTTAGTGAGAGATAATGTTGTCAGTAAGATCCATGCACCAGTAAGATCCATGCAGTATTTTGTTGCAGAAATTTAAAGCTATGGAGACAATGACACAGACGACTATAATTAAAGATGGTATCATAAAGCATTAGTTTCAAAGAAAACCTTAATTTTGATGTTTCTCAACTACAAGCACTTTGTTTTGTAGCTTAAATGTTTTTATAGCAAAGCTTAATGTTGTTCTTAATATATAATGCCCAACATGTCCCATTTAACTAATTTCTGTTGTCTGGCCCTGGAAATCTGTACCCGTATGAGTAATGCTTGCAGACATGAAAAAAATCACCAGAATTAGCTGACACCACTTATCACCTCCTAACTTATGGGAGTAAACAGATCCTGAAGTACTTGCCCATTTAATTCACCTAACATGCTAAAGTCAGTCCAAATTTGTGTGGAATTAATGAAAGTATTTTAAAACAGTATCTGCTACCTCTTGCCTGCTCCTACTTTATTGTTCAGATATATATTCTAAATAAATATGTATTCTAACAGCAAGTGAGTATCTGTCTATGTCAAGCCTTATCACAGCTGAGTTTTTTGCATTTCTGTTTCTCTCCCTGTTGATGTTGCTTTTTCCTTCTCAGGATGGAACTGGATCCAGAGCCAAAATAATTAAATAAAGATGTGTCCAGGTTATACACGTTTCAGCATATTTATTCCAATTTCAGGATATACATCCTGTGAGCATCAAAACAAATTAGTCTACAGTACAAGGGGAGTCTATGGTCTGGCTGTTTTCAAGAGAAAATGCAGCTGGACTTCTTGTGCTAGAGCAAAAGCTTCATTTTCCTGTTGCAAGCTTTTATTTTTTGAGTCTAATTGCAAACTCCTCAGGTATGTAGAAAAGGCTGATTATTAGGGGTGAAATGAAATCATAACCACTGTCCCTCGGAGCTTGTAGAGCAGTCTCCAGGGGAAGTCTGGTAGCCGGGTGAGAAGGACCACCACTGACTGCCGTGAGATGATGTGGTGTGGGGCTTCCCTGGGCTGCAGTATCCCTCATTTTGGCTTTCTTAAATCAAAGAGTAGTTAGCACACACGTTCTAAATAAGGACCAGCTTTCTAAGACAGTAAAATGGCAATTATGCAGGGCTACAAGCAAAGGATAGATTCTGAAGGAGAGAAAATGAGTTCAAAGCATGTGATTAAATAGTACTAGGCTTAAGGTCTTAATTCTCATCTCCCTCTACGTGAAGCAGGAGTAACTCATTTGTAGTCAGTGAAGCTAGAGAGATGTAAGACAGCATTGAAGGAGAATCAGGCCATTGTTCTCTGCAAAACTGGCTGATAAGACATTAATTACCAAAGAGAAAATGCCATCTAAGTATTTGAAATGCTTTGCAGAATTCAGGAGACAAACTCATTAAATGTTATGTCATACAGGGAACTAGTTCCAAATTTGTAAATGTGGAGAAGGCAAATGCTGCATAACAGGTAAATGAGCGATCGTCTTGAAAGCCTTCTTCAGAAGACCACTTGCTTTTGGAGCGGGAGCCAACCCCACACATTCCATCCAGAGATGTGAAACAATTCCAGATAAAATAAATCACCCTGAGCCTTGGTCCATCTCACATACTGAATCCCAGCCAACTGCAGTTGTTTAAGGTTTGTAGAAGTTCACTGGACTCTGTTTCCTGCCCAGCCTGTCTCCCCTTCCTCCCCTCAACTCATTGCTCTCATCTTAGGTCAAGCAAATCTTGGAAGCAGAAAAGTTAAACACCAGTCAGACAGCACCATGTGCGGTCTTTCTAACTGAACACCCAGTTAAGGCACAAGAAATCTCTGGGGAAAGTCCCACCTCCAGGGATATGATAAAATCTATGGTAAAATTCTCATTTGATCTCTTCAAGGGCAAGATTTTACCCTCATCCTCAGGATAATCTCCAGATAGTTTTTGAGACCCTAATTGCTGAGATAGAGTGACCAAGGATTTGAAGATTCTGGTGTCTTTTTGAACAAAAGCCCTGAGCAGTTAACCCTCGATTAAATCCACCATGGAGTAGATGAAGCATATTAGTATACAAGAAGGAGCAGCAGAAGAGTTATTAAAAAGACCATGTCACAGGGGACAGTGCTGCGAGCCCCAGCCACCACATGTGCTGTGTCCTGCTGGGGGACTCTGGATGCTGAGGTTCTCAGTCCAGCGTCATGGTTGTCTTGAAGGCACATTTATCCCCCAGGCTATTTGCTCCCGGCATGGGCAAAAACCCTGTGGCAAGATGCTGGGAGTCAGGCTTCTCAGGGCTGAGTTCCACATCCGGCTGTGTGATGGAACAAGGGAAGCGGGACAAGAGGATGTACTTGTCACATGAGACAGGGGCAAGGTGAAGATGCCATGACAGTATGTCCCTAATATATGACCTGTGTGCAACACTGTCCTGGGATCTGATGGGGTGACTACGTTCTTGTCACGAGATGTGTGTGAAGGAGAGAGCCCTTTGAATGTCCCTTACATTCCAGCTCTTTCTTGTCACCGTTGTTCAAACCCAGCCACTGAAAGCAGGAGAAGGGTCACACTATGCCACTGGCGTCATTGTGTACTGATCACACTTCGGAACTGGTGGCAGGAGCTCAAAAGGATTATTCACAGTCCCTCGAGCTGCCAAAGAGGCCATCCACTGCAGAGCAGCAGGAGTGGTTCCCTGGCTCATAGGAGGATGCATCTGCCAGGACAGCAATGTCCTCAGCTGCGGGACACGTCTGCCAGGACAGCAGTGTCCTCAGCTGCAGGACTTGCCTTGTCATCGCCATCCCGTCCTGGGCACCTGCAGTTCAAAGTTCTGGGTGACAAGAAGCATAACAGGTATATAGCAGTGGTCAAAGTGGTCATGAGAACACAGCTTCACTCCTCAAAACAGAGATAACTTGTGCATTGGCCAGAGACTGCTCCGATTATGTCTCTCAGTGAATGGTGCTGCTGCCTCACAATTGTAATTTCCATCTTGACTGGCACAGTGAAACTGTTGCCTTTCCCTTGCACTTTGGGATGGATGCTCTCCTGCTACCAGATAGTTCAGACTTCTCCTACCCCAGGTAATCTTTGAGTTTCCACGGTTTGGCTGCACTTGGTTTGGAGCATTGCAGCTGTCAATCCTGAGATGTAATTCTGGGCAATAGTGCAGATGCTCAAGGAGATCAAATCTGACCAGGTGAGCGTAACCACAGAGGCTCACAGGCAGAGCCCCTGGAGGTGCAAAGTCTCAGACACAATGTGCAGATTGACCTGAAGGGTGTACCAGCTGCACAGTTTGAAGTGGGTAGAGGTTTTGGTTGTCCTGTTTCAATGGTAATGGTAGCTGTGAGCGCACTGGTGCCAGACTGTGTTGCTCACTGAGGCAGCGTGTGCCCAGGCTGGCTGACTGCAGGTGTTTGAGACCACAGTGGGAAAGGAAATGTGTGCCACTGGCTAGAGGAATGTACGGCATGAGGCCCTTCAATGAAGGTAGCCACTGTGTTCGTGGAGCATGGCTGACCTGGCCCCTGTTGCCTGTGATTTCCTGAGGGCAGCAAGAACATGTGGTTCCTGGATCAGGGTAGAACCCAGAGAAGGTGTGGGCCAGAGGAACCACGTAGTGATTCTGGGCAGGACCAGAAGTCAAGACATATATCCAAGGTCAGGAAAAGCCTTAGATGCAGACACAATGGGCTTAATTTAAAAAGTGGATGAATTACAAGTACTACCTGGAGCAGCCAATCATCACACGAACATGCAGCTCCAAGGCTAGCCAGCAGAGTGTCCTTATCCAAGAACAGGTCACAGATCAAGGAGACATAGTAGAAAGAGTGTCTTTTTTTGTGAGCGATATATTTTGAATCCAAATCTACCTGGGGCCTATTTTAAATCGGGGAAAAATCTTAGAGATATCCTTTTACTGTTCTTGCAAAGGCATCTTTTCAAAACTGGCAAAAAATGGATCAATAGTATGCAATAAAAAAGAATTAAAACAGCAAACGTCAAAGTCATGGCTGCACTGTTGCAGTGTCACATCACGGGGCATCAGCTTGCTGGAACTGTGTCCATTCCAGTGTTTTGCTGAAACACTGCATTGGGAACAGTAATTAAACAGATTCTGATGATGGTTTTTAACACATGCCAGCTGGCTCCCAGCCAGTGTTGAAGCAGAAACATTGTGGAAACTCATGGTCAACGATGACTTTGATCTTTGAAGGGCTTTGTAGTGGCGGAAGGAAATGGGAGGATAGGAGGGAGGGAGAAGGATGCAAGCAGTAGGGAGAAAAAAGACTAATATTCATTGGAGTGGAAATTATCACCTTGACAAAGGCGGTCGGTGCTTTCTTCCTTCCCCTCTTTCTTTACATGGGGTAGTAGGCACAGTCATAAACTTTGTCATAAAGACTCATGTTTGTTAATGGCAACCCGTATGAGCAACAGAAGTCCCTTGAATATTCCCACGTGTGTGTCGTTGGGAGTGCTCTGAGCGCCTTCCTCTGCACGCTGGCTTGCAGTGGCAGGCCCTGTCAGCACATTAATTTGCAATGGACACTGCATAGTGTTGGAATCCTTCAGGACAGGATCCAGGACAAAGGTGAAGAATAGCTCTTCTGCAGCCAACAAAATCATAAACACGCATGCTATCCAAATTATCTCCTTAGACATTGCCTGAAATGCTGCAACAGCTCTTTAGGCACAAGGAAGATCATTGCTCCTGTCCCATGAGGTTCACTGTTTAGGTGTATCATGAATGAGGAACAGGGATAATGGACAGCCACATCTGGGACGAATGAGCACAGAGGGATGTTTCCACAGTTCCGACCAGTTAGCTGAAATTTGGTATGACTTTCCCATGTTAACAGCAATAGGCACGAAGAAGGAGAATCATATTGTCCTTTTTAAGTCTTAGAGACTTAAAGAGGTAGAGGATGTTGCTGATTTTCAGGTGTGGTGCCAGCTGTGACTTGGTCCGAAATGAGCCCATGTTCCCAGCCTGTGCTGGAGGGCTCTGAATACTGCTGTGGTACCTCTCCAAAATAAACCTCACTTCTGAGATCACAGGTGCTTTCACACTATTGTTCTTAGGAAATTCTTTACAGAAGTAGGATTTGCTTGACCGTACAAAATGAAATGCCTCTGTAGAACTCCAGGAAAGCTGGAAAAACTTGCAAATATCTTCACATTGGGAAAAAAAAAAATCTATTTGCCTTCCAAATTTTTCAATACTATTAGATGGTGACACTTGAAGATTTTTCTTTCTTTCTTCTTTTCGGTAGTGAACAAGATTTTAAATTCATTAAATCCCAACTCTGGAAGGACGCATTTAGCAGCCGCAGGGTTTTGGTGCAACTCCTAAGAATTTCAAATAATAAAGTCCTTAATGAGTTCTCCTGTGCTTTTTCACACACAAAAGATGCTGTCAGTGACAATAACCTTTATTTTAGTTCAAGGGCTCCAGCAGATAACTGAGTTAAGTAACTAGCCTTGCATCAGCTGAGCTCCTAAAGACGTCAATAATCATTTATGTGCACTCCTCACCTGCTCTAATTGCAAGGTGAGGCAACTCAGCATGAACTCTGGTGGGAGCATTTGAAGCTAAAGCATTTCCTCCAGAACTGAATGACAGTAGTTCAGTTTTGTATCTGAATCATAAGAAAACAATAAGCTGGAAAAGATAACCCTGTTGTTTACAGCATAGCATCTGGCCCCACTGTGAGGAGACCTTGAACTGGAATGAAAGTACAAGCAATCTGAGAATCATTCTTGCCTTTTATATCAATACATGTGGACATATTTAAGTGATTTACAAATTACTAACAGCAAAGGAATTTATGTAAAACAGTTATAAAATAATTTAAGTGTGCAAGATGTATTTCATACTCTTAATTAAAAATCTATTAATTAATGTATTTTTTGTGTTTATACAATATATATTTCAAACTTCTTCATATAGTTTACCTTGAACTCTGACTGCAAAAACAACCGTGGCATTGAATGCCCCAGCAATATGCAGAAGTACAAATGCCATGCCCAGAAAAAACATCCTCGCAATTACGTCCACCATGGACTCTTAGGTGAGATATTTTTCTGTGTGCTTCTCCAATGTGCCTCACATAACTTGAGCATCCTTGCTTTCTGAATTTGTTTGTATGCTGAGGCAGGCCTGCAGAGATGTGAGAAAGGAGGGCAGCAGGAACTCATAGGTGCTTTCTCAACAAATGGGTTATGTACCCACTTGGTCTCCCTGTTGGCTTGCAGGAAAGAGACTTGTAATCACAGCAGAGCTAACTAAAATGCTCAGCCTCTTTGTTATTATTTCAGTGCTATGATGAAATCCTTGTTTTAAAAAGCGGGAATAAAGAACAACTCTAGCTGCTGCAGTAGTAAGGACTGAAGCAGGTCAGCAGCCACTGCTGGAGAAGCAGCCTCCTCCTACAGGGCTCCCGGCTCCTCTCACTCCCAGGTCAGCACCCACGGGTGCTGCCAGGCCCCTGACATAGCACAAACCCCCTGAATTTTACCCACCCCGCGAGGAGCCTGGAGCCTGGCCTGCAGCACAACCAAAGGAGTAACTCTTTTTAGAGGGCACGTGGGTGCCTCTCTCTGTCCCAGGACACTGCTCCCAGCACTGGGAGGAGCTGCTGGAGCTGCGGGGCTGCACTGCAGCTGGAGTACTGGCCACCTGCCTTTTTAATTGGATTTTTTCCAGGTGGGTAGACATTTATCCATGCATGGCTGATTTTGTATAGCAAGATGTGGTTTTGCTAAGTGAAGATAGTAAGGCAGAGAATCTTGGTTGGGAACAAGGCCTTGTTTACTGCAAGTGCAAAAGGCCAAGATAATAATCTTCTACACCACTGCCAGTGAAGCCACTCTCACACCAGCCAGCCCTGGGGATGCATGGCAGGAGGGGCTTATACCTGTGGGGAAGTACAGGCACAGTTGTGCCGTCCACAGACAGCTGAGGCCGTGTGTCACTGTGGGAAGGTGTCCATGGCACACGCAGGGGAGTGACAGCCACACGTGGCTTAGAACAGTCTTGTTGCGAGACCTCAGCACCAGGCTGGGAGCTCTGACCTCAGGCCTCTGCTCTGCCAAGAGCACCTACTCTGAGGCTGAGCCTTCAGGTAGCTCAGCTGCAGGTGGAGGGACAAGGAGTGGGAAAACTTCTCCACTGCACAGGAAGAAAGAGGGACAGCTCGCTGAAGGCTGAGAGGCTGTCATGTAGCAGGAGAAAAGTGTCTACAGCTTTGTGTTTTGTTGGAAGTCACAATATGAATGGCTAGGAACTCCCATCTGCGTCCCAGTGGAGAGCTAGACAAAGCCCAGTAAGAGTAGCATTTCTTGATGAGCCTTCCTTTCTTAGTTAAATATTATTTTCCAAAATACTTGATGAAACTAGAGTCGCCGTTTTGCTTGGAAAATCAGGTTGCTGCTACCCTTATTCTTCTGGACTGCTGCTCTGTCCATGTGAGAGGTGAAAGGGAGTTCCTAGGAGATCTTTAGTCACAGTTTAAACAGACCTTGCTTTTTCAATGGAGTGTGATGGCTCACAGAAAGTTACTCCTCCCTTAATGAGCCCCTGGGGATCCAGCTGTGTATTTTTTCAAGATCTGTGATGCACATATGTATCTATATGGCATCGTCCCAAATCCTTTAAAAGATAAAATGTGAGATGAACATCTGGTTTGCACTATTACAATCCTTATTAAACACTTATTTCTTCTTCAGAAAAGCACCATCTGCCCCAGCTCAAGCCCTTGTTTTCTAACATAGATTTTTCCTCAGAAGTACACAATGAAATAAATCTTCACCAGTTATAGTCCCCAGAAATTTCCTGAGATGAAAAAGCACAGTGACAGTAGTAGACTCCAAGACTTGATTTGTTTCAAAAATCCTACATTACTATTTGACTTCATAAGAAACCATATTATCAAGGATACTAGCTCCACATTATGAAGAGTTCATTTAAATGTTTTGATAAATCCCTTGCTGAAGGATTTGATACTTTTTCAGCAGTTCAGAGCACTGCATCTTCAAGCCTTAGTAGCCAAGGTGCAGATTTAAAAAAATCTCTCGTTTTTCAAGATTTCTGGAAAAGAGACACAGCTTGTTACAGATATTAGAAAGTTAATTTTCATACCAGTTCAGTCTGTCTTTATGACCCCTGTTCTTCAGCCCAGCAGTACCAAAAAAACAGGAGAGGAAAGCACCTCTGGGCCATCCATCATCTGCTGCTTCGTTCAGAGGCAACAGGATTCCCTGCATTTCCTGTGGTTCTGAGTCTCTCAAGTCTTTTACATGACACTGAAAGATTCACCTCACTCTGCTCAGGAGCTTGAGTGTCTAAAAGGATTATAGTCTTCTGGGCTCTTAGACCCTTATTCTTGCCCGTTACTAAAGCAAATCTAAATAAATGCTATTAAGAGGCTAAATTGAATTTGCTGTCTCTTGATGTTCTGGTATCACACCAGTGAGAACCTATGTGCATATCACTCTGGGCCCAGGGAGCACCATTTAATCAGCACCCTCAAAGGGCTTTGTTAAGTGCTGAGTCCGCAATGGCAGGGTGCTGGGCAGCGACGGTGCATGACTCCAACCTCTGCAGTCAGTCCTGCCTGGAGAAGATAAAGCTGAACGAGCACGTTTAGCTTGATTTCAACCCTGCTCAGGTACTGGCAGCTGGAGAGATTTGCACAGAAAGAGCTACTGCCAGGATCAATGTTGGATTTAGATAGGAAGGGAGAACACCAAGGCAGACTCAGTCCCTCCACCTGTAGATGGCTGAGGATCTGACTTGATGAGGCCAGGCAAGCCCCTGTAGGGAGTCCTTCTCCAAACATGATACTGTGGGTCCTTTCTCTCTAGAGACACCCCCAAACCTGCTGAATGGCTGTTGTCAGTGGCAGGAGAGAGTACAGCTGAACTCCACAAATGCCTCACAATGATGCTTTTCCTCACATCAGCATCCAAGAGCGGCTTCCTGCAGCCCCAGCTCTCTGTGATGGCAACATGCAGCTATGAGGCTGACCACGAGCTGCCCGGGGCTGTGCCGCGTCTGACTGCAGGAGGTGAAGACAGGACTTAGCTGCAGTATAGCAGATGAGACTTGGCCGCAGTATAGCAGCCGATGCTGCCTCCCCTGCGAGGAGCAAGCTGCAAGCCGAATGGGAAAGAAGTGCTGGCACAGGCGAAGGATGAGGGAGGAACTCTCCGCGTGGTTTCCGACCCTTTACTGCGACAAAGTATCAGGGCAGAAGAGCAAAGAATGAAGTTGTGCAGGGGGCTTTTTATGGGGGTGAAAGGGGCGGAGTAAAGGGTTACAACCAATGGGACAGAGTCAGCTGGGAGGAGACAGGGGGAAAGCATCCAATAGGGAAAAATCAGGGGAGGGCTTCATTTTAATTAACAAATAGGGTACCGAATACAGCAGAACTTTCCAGAAATTATCCATATTCCAGAAGGCATATGCATAAACATAAGGATATACATAAAACTGGGTGGGGAAATCTTAACCCAACAACGAAACCATATGCAAAACACAGTTCCTGGGGGAACATGGGAGTTCACCGTGACCGCGATGTTAAACCTGGGTGCCTTGGGAGCTTGTCCACCAGCGCTTTGTTTGTGTGGACACTGTGGCTGCGGCCACGTGCACCGCAACACAGCTACTTTTGTGTTTGAAAATTCTTGCTGCATTTTGATGCCTCTGTAATTCCCAGGTGTTGCACGGTCCATGGTGCAGCACAATATGAGCTCAGCCGTGGAGACTGGGCCTCCTGCTCTTCTCTGCAGCCTGCTCTGCTGAGCTGCCTGCCCTGCCTGCCCTGCCTGCACGCCTCTCCCAGAAGTGTACTGGAGTTTATGGTCATGGCAGCAACAAAAAGCAGTTAAGAAAAGTCACCTCACTGTGACACACCTCTATGGTGAAACTGTTAAAGGGTATTCTACATACTACAAAAGCCACATTTTTTCTAGTCTGGACCTGCTCTTTGAAGATTATTAGAAAACTGTACTAAGTACTGACAATGTAAGAGATGAGGGGTGTGCCTTTTTAATGTAAATCTGAAATTGATCCCAAATGTGCTGCTGATAGAAGTGCTTCAAGAAGAACCCTTGAGAGGTATAAACAGTGTAAGGATTTTCACCTTGTCCTGGTTTGGACAGGTGTCTACTAAGGAAGGCAAGAGTCCCCCTTCCCACCTCAGAATGGAAAAATGTAACCCCCTTCCTCCCGAACTATTATAATTTTGAAATTGAGGGGCTTTCAGGCAAATATATTAGAAATAGGAATAACAGGTCTTTACTGATATATATATATATATATAGAGATATATGTACAACAAGGCAAAGCAAAAACAACAATAACTAAGGCAGTAATAAGCAACANAAGACACCCCCAAGACAAAAAGGGACAATTGGGCCCCTCCCTTGTGGCTGGCTAGGTCCTTTGTTTCTCTTAAGTACCCAGTAATGTGCCTTAACATGGGGAAAAATTCTTTGAGAGGAAAAGAAAAGAACACACACACACACAAAAAGAAAAGCTCCTAAAACCCCAACACACCTGTTGGGTGGAGGTTCACATCTGTATCAGCTTGACAGTAAATTATACAGAAGTGAGGGATTAACAGGTGGAAACTGTGATTATAAAGAGTGGGTGAGCATCATGTGGAGCCAGAAATGCCTGCTTACACCATGGTGAACATGAGGAAGGCACGAGTGCTGGCATGCTGATTTAAGGGAAACTGTATGTTTTCCTGCAGGTCTGTATCTGATCCAAAATCTGTACACCTGAGGGGAGAGAAAGGTTCAGCCTCCCATGGAAATTACACCAGCAAGAAGAGTTCAAGGGAGACCCAGGCATGGCCACAGCTATCTCAGGGAAGAATGACCCTTTCTTAGTGGTTTCTGGATTTCAGTGTTGATCCAGCTCAGATAGTCCTCACTTCCCCTCTGGTACCAGAACTAGACCCTGAGGTAAGGTTCAAGAGAGCCACTGAACCACTGCACTTCTCCTGTTGGACACTCTGCCCGTGGTGCTGACCCTTTAGGAACCATACTGGTGCAGAGCAATTTCAGAAGCTCTGTAATTATCTCATCAGGAAATGGGGCCACAATCACAGTGGGTTCAGTGCATCTTCTCCAGCTGTGCCTATTGCATAAAAATCCTTCTGTTCCTCCAGTGATAGATCTTTGCCAAACAGCCCGCGGTCTCAGTATACCTGCTACTAAAACTGTAACACAGGCAAGTGGGAAAATTTGCTTCAGAATCACAGGAAATCCTGTTCTTGAGGGTGGCACTGGCAGAGCAGCCCAGAGTTGGCAGGCTGCTTCTCTGCCCATCACCCAGCTGGGTTCTTTGAAGGAAGGGAGGTCAGAGGTGGAGGTCGCCTCTGTGTCGCCCTCCAGGTCAGGGATCAATCCTGTGGCATTCCTTAAAAAACAGAAGAGTGAATGCGTAACCTCAGCAATGTCACCAAAATTCCTTTTGATCATTAAACAAAATGAAAGGCCATCCAGAGCCACTGGAGTTGCTGTGCCTGAGAATTACCTACACAACATTTTTGTATGGTTGCTACCAGCTGATATTTACGTACTGCAGTTTTACGGACCCCATGTGTGAAAAATCCAGTACAAACCCAAACTCCTCAGGACTTATTTCACAGCAATTTTAATTTTAAATGGCTCTTGCACACAGGCAGACTTTGAATGAAAAGCATAAGTCCAGAACTGATACCTTTTGTCAAGCACATGCATAGGATGATGAAATGCAAAGCACCAAAGTCTAAATTGTGTGACCTGAGTTGGTTGTGTCCCACATCCATGCGGTGAGCTGAGAGTTTACGGGAACTTACTGCACTGAATAATTCCAGCAGGGTACGAGGAGTTTCATCCCATTGCCTGAGGGAGGTTTGATTACTCTGTACTGCATGTTGCAATCCTCATTTAAAACGTTTCAATACATTCAGTTCACCGAATGGGAACATCTGGCTATTTACAGCAGAACGTCTTGTAGCATTTAATGCCCAAGTATCTCTTTCCTACAACCTATTTTCATTTTACTGAACAGAGACCCAATTTCCTGAATTTTTAAACAGACTTGCTAACATAATCAAATTACCATGATTCCTCGGCAACGATTTCAAAAAGTCATAAAAGTACTGTTCTGGCTTTGCAGTGAATCCCTATTACATGTAGAAGATTTTGTAAACACTTTAAATAGAATGCTTTTAATTCAATCAGATGAGTAAACAGTGTTTGGTTTTGACTATTCAGTGTATTTGAGCCACAAGCATTTTTTCAAGTGAGTGGCTATGGGAGTTTGTAATGCAACACAAAGCAAACACTGAGAATATAAAATCACACTTGTTCAAACAGGATTAGAGAGTTTATTCTAGCAGAGTTTCCAAGGATTTCAAAGGGAAAATAGCAAATTTTTTTTTTTGCTTAGAGAAGTGGAAAATATATGATGCCTGATCAGTGATTGTACTTGGTAGAATCCCAACGATACCGTGCAGTGGTTCTTGCTGGGTAGCAGGGCAGGGATGCCATTCACTTTTTACAGTCTCCCAGCCCTTTGCATCTGTCTCCGGATTTCTGCCTTTGCTCAGCAATCTCTTTCATTGTATTTCGTTAACATGAACTGGAAGCCAGCAAAGAACTGAAAGCCCATTTCTGGCATGCATACAGCAGCTGCTGAAAATAGGAGCTACTCCATGTGTCTTCATATGTGCTTTTTTCAGGCCACGTGTAAGACATGGTGGTAAGAAAGGGAGCAGTTTCATTGGCCTGGGGTGCGGATACAGCACCTCAGCCCTTGCTTGGACAATAGTTCTTGCTCCCATGCCCACACCACTGTACCTCTCCCTGCATCCCTCCTCTCTCATCATACCTCCCTGTGCCTCCTGCAAAGGTCTCCAGGTACCTTTTGCCAGCATTTCCCGGCAAAACATCCTACACAGCTCTGGAAACATCCAAAAGCATGGAGTGAGCATCTTCCCTCCTCCACTTTCAGCTATGTTGGACCACATAGTGTCTGGCCATCCCCTCTCCCACAGCCTTGCTCCCCAAGGCAGCAGCACATCAGGGTGATATCAGAGCTTCATAGGAAATGACTGCAAAAACCTTCCCCCATTCAAAATATTAGGCAACACAGAGATGTCACTGCAGACTCCCCTAGAAGTATTTCCTAGGTACTGCATTCCAATTTTCCATGATAGTAAAGCAGATATTGTGGGGGTTTGTCAATCCTTTGTCCTGCATGGTGGTTAGCAGACCAGCTTGTGAGCCCGCACCCATTTCTCCAGAGCCGCTCGTTATTTGTAAGCAGACACTGAATTGCTTGAACACATGATTTGTAGAGTATGGGTTGTGCACAAACTTGGTGTTTTTTTGTTTCAGCCGCTCACTGTTCAGGACTTACTTTGTGCAATTGGCAATTTAAGTGACACAGTGTCATTTCTGATCCTGGATTAGATGGTTGAAGTATTTTAAAGAGAAGAGGTGAGAACAGCAGACAGAAAACAATGCCATTCTGCTGCGAAGACACATTTCTTCTACAGCTCATCATCAACTTCCATGGAAGTTTTATAGGCAAGAACAGTGGTCCAAATACTGTCAAAATGTCAGTAGGACAATTCCAGTGGACCCAGGGTATTTAAAAAATATATATATATTTAAAGTGTAGATTTCTTTTACCAACTGGCCTCCTCTGTCGGCATACACATCCACATATAGGGGTGGGACACGTGTGGGTGCAAAACCAGAAAAAAAATATTAACCTTGTGCAAATACCATATGCACAAACAGTTTCTAGGCATTTACTGTAAAAATATACAATTTTGTGACCCATTTGCAAAGTTTGAGGAAATGTTTAGTGTTACTAAACCACATAATTTAGTTACAAACTAAATTACTGTGCAGAATCTCTAAATGCTGCCTTGATTTAGTACTCTGTTAGCAGTCTAAAAGCCTTGTCAAAAAAGGTTAGAGAGCTGAATTTTTATTGTCAATTTCCTTAAAGTTGATGTTCAGATTCAAATAATATTTAGCCACTGCAGTGCTACCTAATTATTTCTGCTTTTGTTTGGGACACTGGAGTGCTCTAGAGAGCCTGGGTAATATGAATGAAAATTTATGAGTCATTACCATCAACAGAAGTTCTGATATAAGATAAAACCAGGTATTCCACAGGGGTATGTCCAAAAAAGGGTGATAATCATCCCAGGTATTTTGGGTCCGGGCAGCAATTTACTGTGCCATGCCCCCTTCCTGCTCCACAACTTCATGCTGAGGGCTGAGCAGCTCCAGTGCCCAGCAGGATTTCGAAGCTGTGGAAAAGCAAAGGTTGGCAGTGCATCCTCCCTGCGAGTCCTCCCCACATCAGCAGGTTCCAGAGCTAACAAAAAGTGAAGTTAGGGTTCCTTTTCACCTCGCTGGTGATCTAATACTCACTTCCGTTTGACCAAACTAGGAAGGATGTGCTTAAAATAGGAAAAGTGAACGCCTCCACTGAAATATTTAGATTCTGAAGAGTTATCAAATATATTTGTCACATGGGTGGGAGAATTTCCCCATACAGCTTGCAAGATGATATTGCAAAAAGACTACTTATAAGGGCAATATTAGGCAATAGTCATATTTTTAGCAACATTTTAAGTAATTTAGCATCTGGAAGTAAGGAGAGAGAATCGCTCCCAAGTGATTCACACTGTAAGATCTGCTTTGTAGGTCAGAGTTTGGGATACTCTCTGCTATCAGAAGTTATTTCTGCAGCAGGCTCCAGTGTGATACCGTGAATCATTCAGCACCAGTGTTTAGTGCTTTCTCAACAGCCTGTACCCATGTCAGACCTTTCTTAGAACCCAACTGCAATGGCAAAGCTTGCACAATAGGATCTTCAGACATGACACTGTCTCAACCTAGAAAATAACCTTGTTTGCAAATCTCATGGTGAGGAATTCCTTAACTTTTTTCTCAGCTGTCTGCGTGGCATTCCTTTGGCACTGAAGGGACATGAGAAAGTCTATGGCCCTGAACAACGGTAGTGGAGTGAGTTAAATGGTAACAGTTCTCCTGCTGGAAGACCTCTTGCAGTTTTTCAGTCTCTCTTTCTTGGTTATTTTTATTTAGGTAAGTGCAATATAAATTAGCAAAAGAATTAGCAAGCATTTTGGGAACAAATTCCAAAACTTTATAACGAGCTGATATAGCTGGCTGTTTACAAAATACTGAAGCAATGAGATTCTCATTCCATTTGTTGAGAAAGGGAGGGCTAGGGTATTTATAGAATTTATTTTTCACTGACCAAAACCATGGTCACAGCACATTACACTCTGCATCCAGGTATCGATCATATTTTTTTTCTAGATGAAAGCTCTGGTAGGGTAGGATTGTACCATATCAAGATCACATAAAATAAATGAAACCCTCCTTTTCCACAGCTAGATTCTACAGCATCCATGGTGCCCACCACCAGGGCCTCCAGTCAAGGCCTGCAATTCACTGACACAACAGATCAGATGGGGACACTGGCAGCTAGATAGGCACAGTGTGAATCTTTCAATTCCTGCCTTTTATCATTTCATCTTATCACCTTGTCATGGATGCAGCATTTTATTGATAAGCTTTGGAAGCCAGTAAATAACATTTTCTAGAAAAGTGGTGCAAATCATAATTGCAAGTGGGCTGAGATTTCAAATACCTCTGCAGATGGTAGAAGCAGGAGATGGGCACTGGGATGTATGCTTTTTTTTAAAATTTTGTTTTATTTTGGGTTTGGGATTTTTTTTTTTGTTGTTGTTTAAACTGCTGCAGGTTGTGTAGTTCATTTGCAATTAAAATACCAAAGACCAAGTGGCCCCAGGAACACAGTCATTTCCGATTGTGCCAGTGAAAGACAAGATTGCTGAAATTTCAGTAAAGGTTATTCGTAGCCTCTTACTTATCAAAAGAACCATGCTATTATAGGTAACTAATGGGTAAAATATGAACAAAGATTAAACTACAAAGGCTAGAAAGGACTATTTAGAGCATTGCCATTATGCAAAGTCCTGACATTAATATTTAGACACTCATGAACACTTACATAACTGCAGCTTATTTTTAATGGTCTTCTATCTTGCTTTGACAACAGGCTGACAAAATGTAATTTAGGACTATAATCTGTCAGCCCCACATGGAGAAGAAAAGCCTGTAATTCACATCATGCCCAGGCTTTTAAGACTTAAGAGACGATAGCAATTGTATGGCAGAGTGCAGCTTGCAGGGCAATATCCATTTACGTGCCATTCGAGCCCCTCAGGCTACACGAAGTGCTGCAGAGTGCATCATTAAAAAATAGGCTGAAAAGAAGCCGGTTTAGTTACAAGTGAGCTGACACGAAGGCAAATTAATTCATAAGGTAAGAGGAAGAAAGAAAGTCCTGGTTCTGTCAGTGCAGCCGCATACCCACTGACTCGGGCACATCTGTGACTTCACTTTGTGTTGTTGATTCATCATGCCAGATTTTCTGTCCTTCCCTTTATAAAACTGCAGGAAGGGGGTAAAGCATCAGATCAGTGTTTCCCAGGCAAATAGAAAGTCAAGAAGAGCCAATGTTTTAAAAAACCCCATGGTTTGTGTGTATTAGGAAATCAAGGTTATTAGTTAACATTTGTTTTTTCCTCATCCAGCCTAAAGTTAATAATTATTAAGCCTGTTTTGAGAAAGACAGGGCCAGGGCTTGACCCCTGCTAAGCATGGATGTCACCAGTAATTAGCCAGGGCTGGCTCTGATGTGATCCCTGGGAACTCGGTGTGGGTGACAGGCTGCAGAGGTGCTGCTGCAGTACCTGAGTGGCTGCTCTGCCTCTGGTTTGCATTGCTGCAGCTGTTTTGCACTTGGAGGAATCTGTTAGTGGCTCCCTGAGAAAGACCCGCAACCCCCCGTGCGTGATTGTGCTCTCAAGTTTGAAGGTGAAGCACTGCTCCTGCTGTGCACACTCAGGTGCAAGGAGTCAGGCACACAGGGCTGAGGACACTGAGGACAGGTGGCTGCTGCAAAGAGAGGAGCCCCAGTCACCCTGGGGTGAGGGCTGATGCTGCTTCTGTGCTGCGGCACGTCTGAGGGTGGCTGGGATGTGCCACCTGCCTCTCGGTTAGTCCTCTCAGGAGCCAGTGGCCTCTGAGGAGTTGAGTGGGAGTCCCATCTCTTTGCTTGTCATGGTATGTCCTGTTTGTCTCCACTTTTATGGCCACATGATTTGGCCTTGAATTTATGTGCATCAAAATAGTTGTTTATATTCCCACTCTGACAAAGGTTGGCTTTACTCAGGGGTTGCAAGCAAGAGAGGGTGAGTGTAATAGTAAATGAAGACAGAAGAGATGACCGCAGTTAAATGCACAGTCAGCATATCTGTCATCAGCCAAGGTCTTTTGGTGCACTGCATTTCCTCCCTACTTCCCAACTAAACTGCCAGTGGAGACTTATGGTGCCGTGTTGGTCTGAGTCTTGGACACTCTGGGAGAGATCTCAGACATTGTTCCTCTCCTCCTCCTCGCGGAGCTCATCAGGGAACTGAGCAAGGCCTGGTTCAGTGCCAGGCTCTTCTTGGCCAAGCCCTGGAGCCTGGGCTGCAGATCACCACCAGTGGCCAGCACTTTCCAGTCCTCATCCTCTTTTATGGGTAACGAGCTCTCAGATGGGCTGTTTGCTTTATGTTGGCTTTGCAGTAACTGGTTTAATCAACACCTTCATCCTCTGTGGCTGGCTACAGATGGAAGGAAGCAACAGGCAAGATTACAAGCCCTCTATGTGACCTCCAGGCCTGCCTACCCTCGAGCATGTTCCAGACCAGCATAGGTGTCCTGACCCCAGCTGAGACCTGGCTCTACCTTTTGTTGATGGAGCCTTTCTTAGGAAAACAGCCCTTCAGAAGGTACTTTGTGGCCCCACAGCTTTACCAAATCACTAACTGAGATGGTGCAGTCCATCTTCATAGTTAAAAGAGGCCCAATAACAGTGGTGACATGCTAAAGAGGTGTTGGCCTCAGCGTCCATGCGAATTCGGGGGGGGGGGGGGGGTTGGGACAATCTTAGTGGATTAGTCTGGGAGAAGGATGGGCACCCGTGCTTTCTGCTGAGGCTTCTGGAGAACACCCTTCCCCTGAAGATATACTTGAGATTTCCATAGAATTACATCACTTGGGTCATCCTACACCTTGTTTAAGGATCATTCGGGCAGTTGGCCCAAGGATGTGATCTTAAGACAAGATGTGATCATATGGCTGCCTCCCTCAGCTCCTGCTGCCAGCAGGTAACATGGGCATCTCCTGAAGGACTGACTCTCCCAGATCAACCACTGCTACAGAGAGGACAGTGGCTGATGGCNCCCTTCCTCTGAAGATATACTTGAGATTTCCATAGAATTACATCACTTGGGTCATCCTACACCTTGTTTAAGGATCATTCGGGCAGTTGGCCCAAGGATGTGATCTTAAGACAAGATGTGATCATATGGCTGCCTCCCTCAGCTCCTGCTGCCAGCAGGTAACCTGGGCATCTCCTGAAGGACTGACTCTCCCAGATCAACCACTGCTACAGAGAGGACAGTGGCTGATGGCTCTTTGTGGTGTTAATGCGATAGCATGGTGGTGTAACTTCATGAGTCTCAACATGCCACTGTGTTAGTGTATAAAAATGGCTGTGAGAAAAAGTCACTTCAGATCTGACAGCTGTAATTTCTTTCTTCACTCCTTGCTATAAAGATAAACCCTTCTTCTCCCATCTTTTTCTGATCATCTTTACTGAGAGGACTTACGTCTTGAAGACATTTGTAATAGGAAGCTGGAAGCCTCCTGTTTAATGTGTGACAGGCAAAGGAAATCACTCAGTGCAGAATTAACTTCACACAGGACAGGCTGACCTGGTCCTGCAGCTGGAGCAGGCACTGCTACAGCTCTTTCAGAAAAGAGGCATCAGGCAGAAAATCTGGGGAGCCTGAACTGGGGTTGCACACAGAAATGGCACCAAATGCTACAAGCTGGCCATAGCCCTACACGGAGTCATAGGAAGAAACAGGACACTACAGGTTCTCCACCCATCAGGGGTATTGTGAAGAGCATGTCATAAGCCTGAAGGGTGTCTGTTATGTCCCTGCCCAGAGGGCTGCTGCTTTGGAGCAACAGAGAGTGATGAAACAGGGTGAACAAAACACCAGCTGGAAAGAAGATGAACATCTGTACAGAAAGTGGAGAAAGTGATTGGGGGTGATTGCTCAGGCTGTATGAGGATGTCACCTTGGGTGTGCAAAATTTCAACTTCTCCAGACTGCAGGAGGGGGAAGAAATGCTCCTGAGACAGTCACTCTGCCTGAGAAGGCTCCGGAGACAGCCGTGGCTGCTGGTGGTCTTATGTCTGAGAACATGCTGTGATGTGACGTTACAGAACTGAGCTAATGAACGCCCTCCCCGATGATACCAGGTAAGCCTCACAGACCATGAGACTGGGCAGCTGCTGCCTGCCCTTGGACCAGGAACCTAAATCCCACCAGAACTACCAATTCTGGGAAAGGAGAAGGCAAGGAACTCTTGAGCCTTCACTGACATCTTGGGCAAACATGGCAAATTATAAGGTTTTTTAATATGTGACAGGATTTCTGTTGTGTTAATAATATTAGTGACCTTTTGGTTAGGCTGGAAAAGGCAAGGAGGAGGTTGGTGACAGCCCTACAAGAGGCCCACCAGAGCCAATTGCTGTCTTGTGCAGCAGCTCATGTTATCCCCTGTTAAGTGGTTTTGACTCAGACTCAGCAGAAGCACATCTCTGATGATTCTGTTGCCAAAAGAGGTTTCTAAGCAGCACATCTATAACCTGCTTATATTTTTATGTGTGTAAAAACATAATCACTCCAGTTCTGGACAAACTATGCAAAAGTCACAGGCAGAGTGGATGTTAGCCCAAGCACTTCAGCAGAGTTGGAAAAGGGATGACAAGAGATGCATTTATTTTGCCTGGGCTCTTAGGAAGCTGATTGTTGGTGCTGTTTGTGAAGTTTATGTCAGTGCCATATTCTCAACACAGGTAGTCCATTAAATATCAGATCACAAATCAATGATGTGCAAATGCCGTGTGCCACAGAGAGACTTCTGCTCATTTCCTGTGTGAAACTGTTTATTTATTTCCTTCAAAACCTGTAGACTGGAAATTCAGGCTTCTAAATAGAATGTAATTCTTCCATCACAGCAGGATAGCCATCATATTCCCCACAAAACCATCTGTAGTAATAAAATACAACATAAAACCCAGGCCTCACAATGGGAAGTCCTCTTCATTTTTTAAACCTTCTTCCTTGCAATAGTGATACTCTACACTTCCCTCTTGCTTACTGGTACTGAGAGCCCAGATGTGTCTGCCACACTGCTTTAATTTTCTCTTTGGAATATGAAAAATATTTGCTACCAGGATACATTGTTTTTAACCTGCCAAAGAAGGACTCCTTTCATAGTATGATAGCTGCTTCTTTCTTCTGTCAATCTGAGTTTTTAACTTCTTTGTTTATGATGGACTGGGCACCAGAGGAAGGGAATTATTTTGGGGTGCTGCAGAGCAAGATATTTCAAGGATGTTTGGCTGTAGGAGTGTTGATCTGCTGAAGGGTAGGAAGGCCAAGTTTGGGCCAAGGCCAGTTGTGTGAGGTTCCACAAGATGAAGTGATGAGTCCTGCACTTGTGTCACAAGTGCTGCAGGCAGTGCTACAGGCTGGGGGCAGAGTGGCTGGAAAGTGACCCATTGGAAAGGACCTGGGGGTGCTGGTTGACAGTGGCTGGATGTGAGCCAGCGTGAGCCCAGGTGGCCAAGAAGGCCAGTGGCATCCTGGCCTCTATCAGAAACAGTGTGGCCAGCAGGGCCAGGGCAGTGATTGTCCCCTGTACTGGGCACTGGTGAGGCTACAACTTGACTTCAGTTCAGTGCTCAGTTTTGGGCCCCTCACTACACAAAAGACTGGTGTCCAGGAAAGGGTAACAGAGCTGGTGAAGGGTCTGGAGCACAAGTCCTATGAGGAGCAGCTGAGGGAGCTGGGGTTATTTAGTCTGGAGAAAATGAGGCTCAGGGGTGACTTTATCACTCTCTACAACTGCCTGAAAGGAATTTGTAGTGAGGAGTGGCTCAGTCTCCTCTTCCAAGTAATAATCTATATGACAAGAGGAATGGCTTCAAATTGCGCCAGGGGAGGTTTAGGCTGGATATTAGGAAAAACTTCTTCACTTAAAGGGTTGTCAGACATTGGAACAGGGGGCTCAGGGAAGTGGTGGAGTCACCATGCGTAGAGGTATTTAAAAGAGATGTAGATGCAGCATTTAGTTTAATGGTGCACTTGGCACTGCTAAGCTAATGGTTGGACTTTATGATCTTGGAGGTCTTTTCCAACATAAACCAATCTATAACTAGTTGTTTTAAACATTTCTTTCCTTGATCACTCCTCAGCTGCCAGACCACAGGGCAGCATGGAGCAAGGAAGCCCCACATAAGTCTTGTCTCCACCGTGGTCTGCAGAGCAACACGAGTAACCAGTGAGAGCCCTTGCTGCTCAAATGCCTGACACTTCACTCCTTCCAAAGGTCCTGAACTCAGCTAGGGCATCCTCACACTACAAGTGTGAAGCTTCACCGTGTCAATGGAAATTGAGTCTCTCTAGGGGAAGAAAAAGCTTTTGTTTGGGTCCATGAACATCCTCTGAGTCCACTTCATTATGTTTCTGGTAGGCAGTTTGGCCTTGAATTTCATCAGGGATTTATCTTGATGCTCTCTGGGTCATTTCCTTGGCGTTACCCACTGGCGTCAGGACTGTGGCTAGAGGCAAATTGATTCTCTGATGTCCTTGCAAATGAATTAAAAAATCATTTCAAATACAGTTGAGAAAGGTTTTTCAGGTTCCTGTGACCAGCGACCTTTCAATGCTAAATGATTCCGGCTCCAAATCTTTTCCTTTAAAATACCTTGAAAATAAACACAGAGTCTCATAAAATCATTTAACTTGAGTTAGACTGAATGCATAATTGCTCTTCCTAATAAATGAGTAATCCAGTGAAGGATATTTTAGCATTAGCTCTGTTTCAGTTTTCAAAATAGAAAATGATATCAAATATGAAAATGGAATTGCTTTTCTAACACAGAAATTACAGGGATGGATTTCCTCCTCCTTTACACGGACCTGGAGTCCCTCTGGGAGAGTGCAGTATCCGTAAGGGGAGAGCCTAACTTACAGGTTCAGGTGTAACCAAACCCAGGCCTGCTGCAGTCAGTAGGATGTTGCCCTTCACTTCGGGATGTGCAGACTCTGAGTTTTAGATGCACATTTTCCTTTAAAGTAATTGCACACCAGTTAATTGTTTGTGTGTGTATGTGTGTGTATGTGGACCAGATGCACAGATTTGCAGACCCCAGAGAATTTCAATGCTTTCAAAGGATGTGATGTAAAATTCTGTACACTAAATTTATTTCTTCCCATGCAACTGTGTACAATCAGTTCTAATAGGAACTAGACACTTCCTGCACGTCTGTTTTTTAATGGAATCTGCTAAGTTTTACAAGGGCCATATTTAGCTGTACATCCTCTCAACTGTTAACTGTATTATCCTTTTAAGGAAGTCATTAGCTGCTCACTAAACACTCTTCCTATAGTGGTTTTACAATGCATGCACATTGAAATGTGGTTCTCTGCAGGCTAAATAGTTCTCAGTAGTAGAAGAGTGCGTATGTATGTGACTAGAATAAATAAGGAGAACTTCTAAAATGTATGGCACAATTGGCAAATGATTCCTTCCCCTCTGCCCTCCAACAGCACCTAAGACAAACTTCATATACTTAAACAATTTCCTTTTTTTTTTGTCCTGATCCCAGGACTTTTGCTCATGCCACCCAGACATTATATTTTCTGCTACATTTTTGTTTCAGCTTGAAGGAGAGAAATGATTTTCGTATCCTGACTGGTTCAGCATTTGCAGCTGAAGCTGTTTTCTTCCTCATGTCATTCGGAACTAGCTTCTACATTTCCTCTCACACCATTCTGTTAGGCTTTGCATGTACAAAGTGGAACCATCAACTTTCAGCCTAAAAGGTCTATTTTAATATGAAGGAGAAATAAAATGAGGAAGATCATAAGTGAAGTCTCCATGAAGAAGTTCACTGCACTTCCTCTTTATGAAAACAAACTGGAGGCTGCCTCTGGCAAATATGAGGTTTGTTTTAATATAACTGTACAGGAAAGACCTTACTCCTTGAACCTGCCACAGTCCTGCTCTGTGAAGTCTGCATAAAGTTTACATAGGAGTTATAAATCAGGAAGAGAGAGCACTGAAATAAATGGTCTTTACTTCCTATGGGATAATGGTATTGTACTCTGCCAAACTGCGGGTTGGATTTTTGCCGTACCTCTTATTCCCTTGAATAATCAAATACCAAGAAATTAGNTCTGGGAGAGTGCAGTATCCGTAAGGGGAGAGCCTAACTTACAGGTTCAGGTGTAACCAAACCCAGGCCTGCTGCAGTCAGTAGGATGTTGCCCTTCACTTCGGGATGTGCAGACTCTGAGTTTTAGATGCACATTTTCCTTTAAAGTAATTGCACACCAGTTAATTGTTTGTGTGTGTATGTGTGTGTATGTGGACCAGATGCACAGATTTGCAGACCCCAGAGAATTTCAATGCTTTCAAAGGATGTGATGTAAAATTCTGTACACTAAATTTATTTCTTCCCATGCAACTGTGTACAATCAGTTCTAATAGGAACTAGACACTTCCTGCACGTCTGTTTTTTAATGGAATCTGCTAAGTTTTACAAGGGCCATATTTAGCTGTACATCCTCTCAACTGTTAACTGTATTATCCTTTTAAGGAAGTCATTAGCTGCTCACTAAACACTCTTCCTATAGTGGTTTTACAATGCATGCACATTGAAATGTGGTTCTCTGCAGGCTAAATAGTTCTCAGTAGTAGAAGAGTGCGTATGTATGTGACTAGAATAAATAAGGAGAACTTCTAAAATGTATGGCACAATTGGCAAATGATTCCTTCCCCTCTGCCCTCCAACAGCACCTAAGACAAACTTCATATACTTAAACAATTTCCTTTTTTTTTTGTCCTGATCCCAGGACTTTTGCTCATGCCACCCAGACATTATATTTTCTGCTACATTTTTGTTTCAGCTTGAAGGAGAGAAATGATTTTCGTATCCTGACTGGTTCAGCATTTGCAGCTGAAGCTGTTTTCTTCCTCATGTCATTCGGAACTAGCTTCTACATTTCCTCTCACACCATTCTGTTAGGCTTTGCATGTACAAAGTGGAACCATCAACTTTCAGCCTAAAAGGTCTATTTTAATATGAAAGAGAAATAAAATGAGGAAGATCATAAGTGAAGTCTCCATGAAGAAGTTCACTGCACTTCCTCTTTATGAAAACAAACTGGAGGCTGCCTCTGGCAAATATGAGGTTTGTTTTAATATAACTGTACAGGAAAGACCTTACTCCTTGAACCTGCCACAGTCCTGCTCTGTGAAGTCTGCATAAAGTTTACATAGGAGTTATAAATCAGGAAGAGAGAGCACTGAAATAAATGGTCTTTACTTCCTATGGGATAATGGTATTGTACTCTGCCAAACTGCGGGTTGGATTTTTGCCGTACCTCTTATTCCCTTGAATAATCAAATACCAAGAAATTAGAATTCACATTTCTTTCTTTACTTACCTGCATCTGCTTCCTTTACAAAAGCAAAAAATAAGGAAAAGACCCCACCAATTCTTACTTTCCAATGTATATGTTTTCATCCTAAGTTTTGTGGTTCTTCCTCTGTCTAACTGAGACTTGTGGAAGTATGTGAACAGGTGCATAAACAATTTCAAGCACTTCCACATCAGGAAAAGTTCCCTTTCTGACTCTGTGGGACTCTGCAGTCCCTGGAGACAGGTCAGTGGTAACAGGAAATGCCCATAGGCTTGCATAATCCACCTACTCTGCTATTCACTTTTGTGGACTTCTCCCACAGCAGTGGTAGACAGCAGACAAAAATAAATGGCAGAAAAATTATTCTACCTTAAATTTTTGAGGATTTTGATATTTGAGCTCTTTCCTCCTGTCTGAGTCTGTCATGGGCAGGTCAAGGGTGGATGGAGTCACAGTCCCAGTGCAGAAGCAAAATGCTGAGGCATGCACACAGAAATAAGACCTGCTGGCAACGTGTATTTGGAGAAACGATGAGGTGGCTGGGGAGGATAAAACCTTGACAGTGTGTGTGCTCAGAACAGGCTAGTAATGAGCCTTGGGCTCATCCTAGGATGCTGGTGACATTGTGACCTCAGTGTGACTTGTGATCGCTCTGACGTGCTCTAACCAGCACCGGGGATAGGGAAGTGGGAAGGAGCTGGTAAGTCTTGTCTTCAGTCGGCAAAAGGACACCTCGTGCACTCTCAGCTTCTGTGAAGCCAAGGGGTCACACCACATCATTCCCTCTGAAAATGCAAATCCCAAGAGTCTGATAACTAGGAAAATCCAGGGTAAAACATGAAAAAACTTCTTAGAGAGTTTTGCCTTCATCTGCATTTTTAAGAGATGTGATCAAGCTCTCAAGGTTGTTAGCCTAACATTTGGCATCCATTAAAAAATATTTATTTTCATCATCCACATAAACAGGATCTTTTTTCCCCCCTCCCTTCTGAAAGAAAAAAAATACTGGCTGATATGTTTCTAGGAAGCTAACAAGAGCAAGAGTGCATACAAAGCTGGATATGTCCACTTCCCACAAAGCTCTGCTGTGTTCTGGTGTTTGGAGGACTTGATCCTTTATGAACAAAAACAAGAGAAATTCATTGAATTCAACGTGACTTAAAACAAATATTCCTGGACAAACAATGTAAGAACAATGAAAAGAAAGTATTTCAATTTTTACGGAAATTATGGAAAAAGCTACTTTTCAAAAAATCCCCAAGCTTCAAAAAACCTACTTTTCAAAAAATGGTCAGAACCTAATTTTTCAAAATTTCTCCTACATTTTGTTTTGCTAGTTGGAGACTACATCCCTTGATGGAGCAAGGAAAATATTAGGACAGCCATGTGTGTAGCAGACATGATTCCAGTCGCACAGAGGGCTGTCATCTCCATGTTATGCTTCCAGGGAGAACCCAGGGGCCTCATTCACAGCTTGGACCCCCCAAACTAGGCCCTGCATAAACTCCCTGAGACATGCACAGCCAATTTACTTTTAAGAGCAGAAATATACAGCAAGTCATTATTATTATTATTAGTATACAATAGGAAATGGATGAGGAGGGTACGGTTTTGATTAAGGAGCAGTTTACCTCTATTACATGCAGGAATAAATGACTACATGGAGTGCAGCAATGGGGAAAACAGCCTTTTCGATGGAGATCTTCAGTATAAAAGCCAAAGTTTGGTGTTTGGGTAAAGGCAGACCCCTGCGTTGCGGAGCTGGTGGAGAAACCACTGTGCACTGACTCTTGGCAGTTGCAAAGAATGAGACCACCTTGCTTCTTGACCAAAGGCTTCTGACAATACTCCTGGCCAGAGCCCGCAGGCAGGGTTGGTTACAAGAAAGGGAACAAACCACAATGTTTTTACAATGGAGGAAGGTCACTGAAAGACTTCAGCAATTCGTGATGGACCTGCTGATCAACAGACTCAGAAATGACCTAGGCAGAGAGGTAGGCAGCAAGATGAGAGCATTTTCAGATGATAGTAAGTATTCAGGATAGCAAGGCACCCTGCATTTCCCAGGGCAGGGTTATAAAGTTCAACCTGATGCATAAAACCCATGAGAGATAAACTGAACATGCATCACCTAGCGGCAATGCTGGTAGCTCTAGACTGCCAGTGGTGTGTCATATGCATAACTACACTGTAAATAGATTTATTTCAGTTTTTCTTTTAATTAAATTCATGTCTGTAAGCTGAAAAACCCAAATACTTCCTCGGCACTCAGAGGAGCTGTGCCGGATGGAATGACGTTCTTCAGCTTTGAATCAGATCTCGTGGCTAGTGAAAGAGTATGATTAAGAAAGACTAAAACATCTGGAAAACAGCTGATGATGATGTCCCCCCAGGGGACATCATCAAAATATCCTGAAAGAATATTTTTGTTGCAGAAGCAAGGCCAGTATCACACACACAGAAGTATTTTTTCTTGGGAAAATTAAAAACTGTCCTCATCCAGAAGTTTTTTTATTCTCTCTATTAAAATTCAGGAAAAACAAAATTGAAATAGCAATTCCTCCTTTTTAGGATAATGAAAACAAATGCTTACTAATATCTCCATATTTAGACAGGACAGCATGCTTGGAGGATATCGTCACTCATTTGATATCAAGGGTTTCTTTGTTTGCAGAAGCAAAAATAGCATTTGAACAATCCTCATGGACACTTGGGCCTTCAAGCATAACATAGTTGTAATACAAAATTGCAAGTAATTCAAACCCCCTTTGAAATTTATGTTGAGATTCAGCTCTTTAAAAAGTTGCTGGAGAGGCTGGCTCAGGAGGGGTTTGCAGCGTGTTTGGGTATCCGTCAGCCAAGTCCACCCGGGTTCATCCCCAGAGCTGCACCTCTGGCCGGTGCAGCGGCTCAGGCAATGGCCAGCAGCCTTCTGCACGACAGCCTTCACTAGCCTTGCTTCTTAATTGGACAGAGATAACTTGACATCATAACTGCACATCAAAGCTCCTTCCACAAAGGAAGAGTGATCTGCTGCTCTTGTCTTTAAGGCTTGAATTCGTTTCCTCCCTGGCAAGAGTCAGACACTTCCTCTTGTTCAGTGGCACAGGGCTTGGCTCTGCCCTCCCATGGCCATGTGCTCGTGGGATGACACAGAGCCAGCATGTCACCAGCACAGCTGGTCAGGACAGAAGCAGCACAGCTAGACTGCTCCTTGACCTCAGTAATGAAGGGAATCACACCTCAAAAGCTTCCTGAAGAGCATTTCCACCCCTCTGGCTTTCTAGCTGTCCCAGTCTCCTCTTAATAGACAGGAATGCATGGGGCTGGCTCTTTCAGCTTAAAAAAGTGAGACCTTGGCAGCTGGTCTCTGTAAATTCTTACCTGACCATCCAAGGACATGGAGGTCATGGGTCAGCTTCCTAGTCGGGCAGTACAGACAAAATAAGCTGATGAGTTTTAAGATGGAGCTTGATCCTTTAATAAAGGACTTCAATGGGTTGTTGGGCCACTCCTTAGCAAAGTGGGAGACCCAAGTTCCTAAGAAGCGATAGGCTCTGTGTTTTTCTATCTGTATGGTACCAGTGGTGTTCCCAGAGGATGCCTGGCAGCATCAAACAGCTGTCTCATGGAGTGTTGTATAGAGTCACAGAAATGCTGGCCAGTACTCTTTTCAGATATTAACCTTTGATGATGGCATTTAGTCAATCACTGCCCACACTAGGGTAGCAAAAGGCTCCTCCTTATTCCTCATTATGGGTATTGTCCAGTTCTCTTCTATTTCTAAGGTAGTTTTCTCCACTTCATTTACATTAATGAATTAAAGTGAATTAAATGGCCTTAAACCAACTTTTTTTCAGCATGATATTTTTCCATTGCATCTTGTGGTCAGCAGCCTCTTGTGCCTGCCTCCATGGAATTCATTTTTCCCCTCATGGCAGTATTAAGTTTATACAATCCTGTCATTACCTACAGTGTTTCCAAGGTGAGTCAGGTAATTTTGGTGGGATCTCAGAAGCAGGCATGATTGGCTGCAGTAATTTCTGGCACATGGCAAGTACCTCATTCCAATTTGCCAGAAGCAATTATCTCTTTAATGCAAAGTTAGTCTCCATTCAAGGTAAGGGAACTGAGAAAATGGCAGGGAAACAGGAGAGCTGCAATCCAAAATTTTGTGTAATCAGAGCCATCTGAGATCCCATGCTGTGAAGATTGGACAAAATATCTAAGGCTGCATCACTCCATGCTTCAGTCACTCTTCACATCCTCATGCAGTTCTGCTGAAGCCAGGGACAGTCCGTGTGGCTTCTGCTATTTGGAGTTTCAGGATTTTTGCCCGAGTTTCAAACAGTTACCAGAATGTAATGGGAAATGTGATCACAAGGGGTCCGGACTTGGTAGCTTTCCTATTTAGTTAATAAACCCATTTATTTAGACTTAGCAATTTCCTGTGGTCTGCAGCATATTTCCAGAAAGGAAACTCAAGTGCTGCTGTACAACTGTTGTCTGTAAGCAGCTCCACAGAAAGACAATACACAAGCCACTTTCATTTATTTCACAATTCGGAAGTAATCACACTCCTTTGTAGTCATGTGCTTTTTACTCAAAGCTCTCTGTGTACTTCCCCTCAACACAAAGTCACGTTCTGTTGCTAAAATTAATGCTTCCTGAATAATGATCTCATGCCAGAAGAGCTGGTAACACCAGTAACTCAGAGCCACCCTCATACATCACTCCATCCAGCCAGCACCTTGCCCGAAGTCAAACCTGCCCTCAGGTGCAAGCTGACCCATGCAGACTCCACTCCCCAGCACCCTGCCTAAGGTTCCTAATGACCCGCTTTGTTTCCAGCACAGCACTCACACTATCTTACTCCATAAAGAGGTACCCAAACCAAGATTTGACTCAGCCTGTCCAAGCTGGGTGTAGGGACTGATGGCCTCTTGATTTCCAGCCATGAGTTAAATTCCCACCTGGTACTACAGTGGTGTTTATTTAAAACAATAACAAACTCTCAAAATAGCGTAGCATCCTGTTGTCCAAAACCAATCCATTTATGAAGAACAGCATCATCACTCAAGACTACAAAAATAAATAGAAAAGGATAGTTACTTGGGGTATGTTACAACTGGTTGCCAGATCCAGGCAGCTCATGCTGTGCCATCAGACCTTCTCAGAGTTCATCCCTATAACACCGATTAAATCAGTTGTCAGTAATCTGGCTAAAGATGGATGGTGGGGATGAGTTAAAACAGAGGAAAGAAAACTACAGCAATAAAGGAAAGTGAATCTGACATAATATGTGTAACAGTAAACAGCAAGAAACCTGGCTCCTCTTTTCAATACCATAAACGGTTATGAAAATTCTGTGTAATCATTACAGGGGTGGGTGTTTGGGGGGCGGGGTGTGTGTGCACAGGAAGCGTCAAATACAATCCAAATTCTTGCAGGAGATTTCAGCTGTTAATGCAGCACTGCTGAGAATAACCCAAAATGCTGTGCTGACTTCCCATGTTGCTGGCCCTGTGCAAGCCTTCACTCCAAAGTACTGGGTAGTTTGGCATGGGGAAGTCTGGGAAAGAATCTAGAAAACATGTTCACAAGGACGTTATTTAAGACATAGAAATTCAAACCAGCAAATTTGTGGCCAGATTTTATCGTAATACTTGTATTTATTGCTTACCCAGAAAACTGACTAATTAAGAATTCCTCCTGTATCCGCAGTAACTGAAAGTATTTGCACTGCCCAGGGTATGCACAGGGACTCTGAAAACAAGCTGAAGTTTGAATTTCTAGCCCAGGCTCTTCACTGAGACTATTGCCAGTGGGGGCTTTGGAGTGAAACTCCCCATCCTTCCTTGGAAAGACTATCTCTTAAGCCCTGAATATCCCATATCCTCTCTTCCCTGTTGTTCCCACACCATCTCTGCACGTGCTGCCACCAAGGCTTGTGATTCCTTGCCAGTGGCAACTACTCCTCATGGGGAACTGATGGGAGTAAGAAGACCAGGCCCCAGCTGAAGGGAAAATTATTGCCCAGGGTCAAGCACTTGAGGCCGGCCCCAGTCTTACCCATGCTGTTGGATACAAACAGGATGCCTCATTCAGGCTGGCTAGAAGTGGGGCAGGAGCAGGTTAGGTAGCTGGGAACTTCCACAGGCTGGTGTGGATGGCACCCAGCCAAGCAGGTCTTGCCTCCATCCATCCCAGCAGCCACAGACAGGGTGTGCTCACCCACAGCAGTTGGAGCTGCTCAGAGCTGGGGATAAGCAAGCACACCAGTGGCCTAGAAATTGGAGAAATATTGATACATGGGTGGACTTTAATTTGTGCAGGCAAACTCTAAATATCACTGCGTTTAGGGCAATTGCATACCATTCCTGCTTTTCCAATTAGTCTGAGGTCATTTCATTGGTAAGCACTCAGTTTCTCACATGGGGGTTTTTGGAGTTTTCTTTGAAGCGTAGACTGGGAGGGACTTTTAACTGGCTTTTGAGGGTTCTTCCAGAGAGCTCCATGGGTGGAGAGTCTGAAGGTGCTGAGCATCGCTGTGTGGATGCTGTTTTATACACGTGTGGTGTTAGCAATGCTATCCCTCCACACACAGCAGAGCAGGCTTTCATCTGCCTTTCCAGGCCATCACAGCATTTTATTTCTGCTTTTAGCCTTAGAGAAGATTGAAATAGTTTCTCCAAGAGCAGCCAGGTTATGGATCTAAATGTTAGCTTCATTTGGTGCAGAAGTCCAACCAAAAGGAAAGTGGAATTACAAAAAACTTGTCTTCGAACTATCATTGCTGTCTCCTTTTCTTCTCAGGCTAAGGATTTGTACTTAGGTTAACTCTACATTTCTAACTGTTTGATTTAACAGGCTTGGCAGGGAAGGGAAGAGCTGTCAGAAATTGTTTCACCATCCTTTTTTTTTTCCTTCTAAATCAAACAAACTCTGGAGGAAACTGTTTTACAAACAACAACAAAAAACTCTTTAATGAAGCTTGGAGAGCTGTCTTGTCCCAGTTTCACACTGATTTCTGGAGCAGTCACTCACACATAAAAACATGGGTGTAAAATGCTGAAGAGGATCTAGTTCTGGAAAACTTCATCTAACCTGCGTCCTGAAAAGTATGTTTATATTATAAATGCTAAATATAAAAATAGATATAAGATTTTCAGGCCAATATTAGTAGCCAGAATGTTAAAAGGTGGCCCATTGTGTCCATTTCATGCAACAGAAAAATTGACAAGTGATTGCTACCATTTTCCTCATGCTTGGGTCTGAAATCACCTCCTCTGTTTGCAAATGCTTTGGGAGAGGTTGCTTAAGAAGAAAAGGTGTGAAGTAAAACCCAGCTTATAAGACATTAACACTTGTTGGCTCCAGAAGAGAAACTACAAGGACAATTAGATTTGGCCATTGACAATGGAGCAGCTAATCACCAAAGCTAAAATCAGATTACCCAAAATGAAAATCTTGCCTGGCTGCAGCTGAGTTTCAGATGTTCGTATTGTAAGTGTACCAAGAGGAATTGCAATCCTATTATCCAGACAAGGACCAAAAGCCCAAATCAAATACCAGACAGATTAAACTGTGGCTTCCCATGTCCCCTCCCTCCTGTTGAGCCCAGAGCCAGGCACTGCCCCTCCTTGGACACCTCCTGCCAGGGCCTGCCTTCGGCTCTCCACCAGCAGCCTCGGAGCCAACTCACAACACCCAACCTGCAGATCCAGTTTAAAAGACCATGTAAATGCAAACTGAAAACTTTTTGTCTCCTTGGTCTCTCGAGCTTTTCCATTCTTTGTGTGCACATACTGGTTGCAAGATTGCACATAAATTCAACAACAGATTTTATCCTCTGTTGGACAGGCATGCTGCAGTCAGAGATGGTGCAATATCATGTTGGCAAACATTTGGACTCCTTGGTATTTTTGTAAATTTATCAATATTCAGCCAAAGTTTGCAGAAGGGTTTAACTAAAAGGTCAATGAAAGAATATCTGCATATTGTAAATCTAATAATCAGAGAAGATGTAATTTGTGTAAATTTGTAAAAAAGCCAAAGTAAACACTTTAAAGAAATTGCTCATATATCTGAGGCTAGAAGTGGGGTAATAAAAACAGAAATTATGTACATAGGACCTATTGTGGTATAGAAACTTAACCTCAACATATTGATCGAGGCAGTTCTTTTCCCTGAATTAATATACGCCTACAAGTGAGTATTTGTTTTAGGAAAGTTAAATAGAAAGGCCATGAATAAATATAAAGGCTGAGATGAAATAGCCATCTGGACTACATTAGCCCAAAATGCGTAATTGAAGCAAAGAGAGCGTACATCCTTTGATCCAGTCACGCACAACTGAAATGAAAGTCAATGGGCAATTCCTCTTATCTAATCGTCGGAGAAGAGTTTGCAGCCCATGTGAGTGAGAAGGACCACGGGAGGGCTCCAGCTGGGGCCACCTCTGCAGCAGGAGGACCCCAGGTACACAGCCACAGGTGTCCTCATGTCTGGTGCCACATCAGGGCCAGGACTTCAGTGCAAGCCCTAGCTAGGCTTGTGTTTAAACTGCTAAAACCATGTGTCCAGCCTTAGCATTTCTGCAGTTTCCACATAATTAGCAGCAGATCCATATGGCAGGGCAAGCTTGAGCTTGGCTCTGTGCAGCTGGAAGAGGCAGGGTGACTTCGCAGTGCCCTGTTCAGCCATGGTGGGGACAGCCTCACAGTGAGTGAGGGTGGGCAGCCAAGCAGGGAAACACCAGCCCCTTTTAATCCAGATTGGTCTTGCAAGCAATGGCATGGAGAGGAGTGATAATGGGAGTGAGAGCCTGTACTTCCAGAGCTTGAATTCTGCCTCAGCCTTAGAATCCAGGGGTAGCGCTGGTCTTCAAGGTGCACAGATGCACTTAACACCAAAATGAAGGAGCGGACAGAATTGAGGTCTTTGAATAGGTCTTGTAACCTACTGTTGAAATCCCAGCCAACTCCTGAATGAGCTATGAACTAACCAGAAACTGCCTTCAGTAAGCTCTGCTTCACTGAGCACCGCCACCTCTTTGCCCAGGCCATACACGGCCCATCATCAAACCAGAGCCTGGAGCAGGTGGCTCTGCCTCATGGCCCCTTGGTCTCTTGGTCAAAGATGTCCTGTTTGTCAGGGGCTGCAAGTACCCTGGTCCTAGATCAACAGTGCTGTGCTGGCAGAAGTCTAGTGTCTGAGCCATCAAAGCATAAGACACTTTTCACTGCTGTAGATGGCTCAAGGGGACTGAATGGGGGGCAGGGAGTGGCAGGGGGGCTGGTAGTCAGGGCAGAGCAGAGGGCCAGGAGGCAGAAGCACCTGCTCGAGAGCCAAGCAGGAACAGATGCCTGTTGATTTGGTGGTGGGCAGCACACTGCCTGAGTGACGAGACGGCAGGGCTCAGGNTATATATATGTGTTTTCTGACATTCCAGACTGAGACAGACCCATTCCAACTAGCTCTGTTTTGCAGAGGCAAAACTGCCTGAGAAATTAAGAGATATGTTTGACATGGCTCTCTTGGTGCTATCAAAAATTATATAATGAGTCCTATGACATACTGGTCATGATCGATGTTCTTTGGTGACAACCACCAGTCGAGTAAATGTGGGTGCTTTCTTCCAGTTAGTTAGGAAAGTCTGTGTGCCAGGCTGTTACATCTAGAGTAAAGACCCAGCAGTACAGGAAGGGCAGCTGAAAAAATACACTACGCCTTTGAATAACAGGTCTGAGTCCTGACAGCTCCCTTATTTAAATCCGAGCTGGAAAATAAGATCAAACTAGTTTTCTGTCAGGGACTGTATCACCCACTATTCTGTCCATCCTCTCACTGGAGGATGTCTTCCCTTTGTCCTCAATAGTTTGTAAGAATGCTTGTTTTTTTCCATTTGCATTTCACCATATTAAATGAGTAAAACTTGCACAAGAGTTCAGAAGAAAAGAGGATGCCCCATATCCCAGGCACTCACTTTTTCCCACGCAGCCTGGCCACCCTCCTGTACTGTCTATCTGCCAAGTAAAATTCAACATCTCGGAGACAAATGGCAAGAGGGAAAGATTCTTTCATGAGAAATGGTGAATTTTCAGAGCAAATATTATATTCATATTTCTCAGGAACAAAAAGTACCATTTATAGCCACGTGCGGCTGAATATAAATGAGTTTGCACAGCTGAGTTAACTTTAACCCTGCTGGGNAATTTCCATCTTTACTAATCAAGTCTTAGTATCTATCTACTGCTTAGCGCAACTGACTGAAACACTCTGGCTTGTATTCACAGCCTGGCACAGAAGCAGCTTATTGCTGTAATTAGCTTTAATTCATACACTACCACACATGCACTGTACTGCTGCAGAGAAGGCTCAGACTCGGAGCTGAACAACCATCAGCATCAAGACTCACCTAAAATGTATTAAGAACAACAGATGCCTATAATTTGATCAGTTTTATTAGAAAGTTTCTGTCTAATAAAACTGATCAAATTATAGGCATCTGTTGATTTGGTGGTGGGCAGCACACTGCCTGAGTGACGAGACGGCAGGGCTCAGGAAAGCAAAGCTTGCTGCAGGCAGGTTCTGATTAGTTTTTAGCTCACTCAGGAGCTGGCTGGGATTTCAACAGCTGGTTCAACCACAGTGAACCAAACTGTCTCCTAGCAGAGGCCTGTCTGGAAAGGGGGAAGAAGAAATTTAGTTGAATCCAAGGAAATATTTTTTCAAGATCCTGTTGTCAACTGCCAGCTTCTTGAATAGCTTTTCCATTTCTCCTGTGCTCCTCAGTTCTGTGCCTGTGGTTAATGTGACGGGTTTGTGAACAGGCAGAATGTAAAGTCAGCCCTTCTGTGCCAAGAACAGCAGCTCTGTGGCCAACAGCATAATATTATCTAATAATCTTTCTTCATTATCTTCCCAGCTCACAGAGCAAGGGAAATGATATTCAATTGTTCACATATACACACACACACACACCCATATATATATATATATATATATGTGTTTTCTGACATTCCAGACTGAGACAGACCCATTCCAACTAGCTCTGTTTTGCAGAGGCAAAACTGCCTGAGAAATTAAGAGATATGTTTGACATGGCTCTCTTGGTGCTATCAAAAATTATATAATGAGTCCTATGACATACTGGTCATGATCGATGTTCTTTGGTGACAACCACCAGTCGAGTAAATGTGGGTGCTTTCTTCCAGTTAGTTAGGAAAGTCTGTGTGCCAGGCTGTTACATCTAGAGTAAAGACCCAGCAGTACAGGAAGGGCAGCTGAAAAAATACACTACGCCTTTGAATAACAGGTCTGAGTCCTGACAGCTCCCTTATTTAAATCCGAGCTGGAAAATAAGATCAAACTAGTTTTCTGTCAGGGACTGTATCACCCACTATTCTGTCCATCCTCTCACTGGAGGATGTCTTCCCTTTGTCCTCAATAGTTTGTAAGAATGTTTGTTTTTTGCCATTTGCATTTCACCATATTAAATGAGTAAAACTTGCACAAGAGTTCAGAAGAAAAGAGGATGCCCCATATCCCAGGCACTCACTTTTTCCCACGCAGCCTGGCCACCCTCCTGTACTGTCTATCTGCCAAGTAAAATTCAACATCTCGGAGACAAATGGGAAGAGGGAAAGATTTTTTCATGAGAAATGGTGAATTTTCAGAGCAAATATTATATTCATATTTCTCAGGAACAAAAAGTACCATTTATAGCCACGTGCGGCTGAATATAAATGAGTTTGCACAGCTGAGTTAACTTTAACCCTGCTGGGGAGGAAGAGATTTAGCTCAAATGGAAAACCCCACATCAGATTTCTCCAGCCACAGCCCCATGCACTGCTGTACTGGCCCTTTTGGTCACGCCACTGCAACCTGCCAGCAGCCTGAAAGATTTGTAAATGAAATACCATACTCCAGGACCAGGGGAAAGAAATACAATTGAAGATTTTTCCCACCCCATTGAATCCAAGCCCAAATGCATTTGCAAACCTACCAGGAAAGCCCTCAGTACTCTTACTTATCCAGACTTCATCATGGTTCCATGAAATCTGAAAATGTTGTCTGAAAATGAGGTCAGGGTGATCCATCTGAAACAGGAAGGGTTAAGTCAGAGGGCGAGGCAAACAAACACAATCGTTACCTTTTGTCCCATTTCTGAGTCAATCTTTCAGGGCCTGTAGTTCCTCACCTGGAGCTGTGTCTTCAAGTTCCTGCTCTGACCCAGCTGTTCCCACAGGCATTTCTGATGGAGCTGGCTGGTTTCTTGGCCTGCTCTAGCACTCACAGCTCCTCTACCCACCCCTGAGGTAGCTGGCTCTGTTGCTTGGTCAAGACCCTGTTTCACTCCTGCAGCCTCCCATCAGGCCTGGAGAATAACCCAAGCCAGGGTTTGGGGCTCCCTGGTAGGGACTCCCCGCTGCTGATGTGGAGCTGTGTGTGCCAGGCTGGATATAGGATGTCTGCATGTGACAATGGCTGAGCGAGCCATGACAAAGCCTGGAGGAGACCATGGGGTCTCTGTGATGAGGTTCAAGCGCCGCCACTTTCTTCACCATTTGTCGAGGAACAGCTGGAGATACTCAGGACACACTGTGATTAGCTGATGTGGACTCACTATCAGTCAAACGCAAGCTGCCAGAGGAAGGATTCAGGGATAGAAAAGAAGGGAAAAACAATATATCTGGGATTTGTCCTCTTTCCACCCCTGTGCATGTTGCCTGAGTTGAGTTTCAAGGCTTTGTACATGTGCCTGGCTGCCAGCAGAGAGCAGGAGCAGCAGCTGGGCTGTGACATCCTGCAGTGCTGGGGGTTTGCAAACTCCAGAGCAGTGCAGGACAGGAGGTCCCAAGCTTTCTAGGCATGGCTGTCTCCCCCACTCTGGCTGGGCCCACTCAGGAAGGCAGCAGCTGCTCTGCAAGGAAACGGTGTTTGTGTGGCCGTAGGCTGGGGGAGCTGATGTAGTCATCCCTGTGGAGCTGGTAGGTCTGATGTTGCTGGAGATATTGAGCTGTGATATCAGTCAAGTGTCACAGGCGCCAGATGACAACCTTGCATTGAGCAACTTCCCCCACCACCCTTCAGGGAGAAACAGGCTTAAAAGAGAACGTCTTCAGGATAGTACATCTTCTAGTTCATCCTCTGAATTAAAGCTAGTAAGTTGTGCGTGGAAATAAGCAACCTGAGTAATTTGGCCTTAGAATGCACTTAGAATGGATTCACCTTTGGTACAACTCCCCCAGCCTTGGTGGCCTTGTCCTAGATCAGCAGCTGTCCACATCTGGTTCCAGCTTGCTGATAGCTGGAAAGGCTGTGATTCACCTAAGAGTTGGACCTGATGATCCTTGTGGGTCACTTCCAACCCAGAATATTCTACGATTCTGTGATGGATGAGCTTCTCCAGATTTTTAGTCTGTCCAAGGCCACTTGAACATCAACCAGTTTCTTAAAGTACACGCAGTCCCTAGAGGGAAGGTGGAGCCCTGGACTCAGCAAGGGAGCTGGCAGACACTGATTTAGTCACAGAACCACAGAATCACCAGGCTGGAAGAGACCTTCAAGATCACTGAGTCCAACCCATGCCCTAACACCACCTCAACTAAACCATAGCACTGAGTGACATATCCAATCTTTTTTTAAACACATCCAGGGATAGTAACTCCACCACCTCCTCGGGCAGACAATTCCAGAATTTTATCCCTCTTTTGGTAAAAAACTTTTTCCAAACATCCAACCTAAATTTCCTTTGATCCCTAAGCAAGAGAGGAAATACAGGAAAGCAAAGAGAAGTTTTCCACAGGAAAAAGGGAGGGGGAACAGTCAACTTGCACCCATGATTTTTTTATCAAGATGCACTTGCCAGGAGCCATGAAACCAACACTTCACTAAGAAAACAGAAGCCATGAAGGGCTCATTTGCTGACAGGCTCAGTCTCCTGTGGCCATTGAACTCAAGACCTACAGGGAGGTGAGGTACAATCATTTCTATTGTTCAAAAAACCACTGGCTTTATCGTAGCCTGCCGCAGGAGTACAGACACCTACAGATCTGGGAGTGTAGCTCAGATCAATTGCAAGACTAGAAAGGAGGGAAAACTTCCCTGGGGGTACTGAAAGCAAAACAGTCCCCCAGTCTTCAAAGGCAGTTTAGCAAGAGAAACAGCTCCCACAAGCTGATTTCTGCAGGCACTGCTTATCTTTTCCAGTGCTGGAGGTTTCACACTTTAAAGACTCACTTCCTCTACAGTGCTCACACAACATCAGTATAATATTTCCCCCTCCTCACCAGTGTCAGTCATTATCTTCCAGCCTCCCAAATGTCTTACTCAGATCACAAACACTAACTCTTTCTGGGCTCTTCTGCAGTCACCGCTTCACACAGACAAACAATAAATAACTGCAAATCATTCCCAAAGTTTGTTTTCCCAGTGCTGCCAGATTTTTTCAAACACTATAAAAACCATGTGAAATGACTCGTCCTGACCCATGGGCAGCGATGCCTGTAGCTCATGGCAAGGGAGCTGTAAACTGCAGCCTGCCATTCTCTCCTCTCCCTTTCCATCCACTTGGGTCTCTCTGTCCTGCCATCGTCTGTCAACCCATAGCCCCTGGCATTTGGGCAGTCAGGGGCCTGGCAGAGGTGGCATGGGAAGCCAGGCAAAAAATCCTGCTCTTCACCCCTTCACATGCATCCATGAAAATGGTACAGATAGTAGTCCTGATATTTTCCTTGTTTTCAGAATGCTTTCATGGTCTGGGAATGCACAGCTCTGCACCCTTCTAAGTCATCCTTCCTTTAAAGAAAGTTGAAAACCCACTGCTTTGTATGTCATGTGCAGAGACAGAACAGATTAGGTCTTCTGCAGAAGAAAGACAACACAAGAAAATTAGTAACATTTGGGGTGATTTTACTCAACCTATTAAGAACTGTAGCTCTTACAAAAGATAAATTGCTAGTAACTGCAGATGGCATAACAAGGAGGACCTGAAATATCCTATATTAGCATATATGTTGCCTCAGTAAATTGTCTAATTTCTGTTTTTCTGTCTTTGGTCCCTGCCTATCCACTGCATTACTTCTTGCAATAATAAAATGTTGTCTAAATAAAGCTCCAAGCCCAAAGACCCCATTCTGGTTAAATTAACTGAAGTAAACAAGCAAGCAGCTAACTGGAGCTAATTATATATCTGTCAGCAGCCTTGCTTTTAAGCACCTTACCGGTGAACATTTTAATTACTTAATGTGCTCTATTGTTCTGGAATTAGATATAAGAAAAATAACATTGATCCAATCCTTTTTTATTTTTACACACTGGAGTTGGAAGGCAAGTGGCTTTGTAAGGAGATTATCCATACGTTAATCCTCTTTAGCTATGATAAAGTTCTCTGCTTCCTAGTGAGGTTGTTTAACCCTCTTCTAACAGCTGAAGGAAGCTGGAGATGAGTTACAGCTTGGAAGAGTTGAAAGCAGAAAAAAGAAATGTTTGTTTCTTATCTTTTGCCATGCTTAATATTACTTATCACACTAGTAGGAATACAGCCTCAAATTTAGCAGGTCCTGCAAGAAAGCAGGTGAATGTCATTCCAGCATGGGACCCTTAGTTTCCTTTTTTATGCTCTAATGGGCTCAGAGTATCAGCACCATCGGGAAGAGGGGTGACACCTAATTCCCATCTCATCAGGTGGAATTATCCATTGCTGAAGTACAGTATTCTTGTATTTGGAAAATAGCATCATACTGTGAGGACCAGGGGGGAAAAGAGATGGATGCCTCAAATCAGTGGAGCAATGAGAGCATGTGCCTGGACTCATCCCTTGTAATTTGTGTGCTTGCAGGAGGTGATGCAGTGTGAAGGCTGGTGTAGCTACACGGCTGCTGTCAGCAGTGGAGGCCCCTTTGGGGGTCACCTGCAACTCCAGAGGATGATTAAACCACTACAACCTCCCTTACTCTTTGAAGGTGCCTATGGAATATTCTTGAGTGGCAAGGAAGGCTATGGGGACTCTGCACCTAATTAAGGCTCTTCTGTCAAGTGTCCCAAGTGGAGATGAATCCAAGCATCCCATCCTGCTACTGGGAGAGGCTGACTGCTGCATGACAGAAAGTGACACGGCTGCTGAGGGAGAGGAGTGAAAAGTAATTGTTAGGAGAGCAGAACAGAGGCTGATCCAGGCTGTCACCAGGACACATCTGTCACCCGCTGAAAGCTGAAGACTTGTGGGACCGTATTTGGTGGAAGGACAGAGATGAGCCAGGAACCCAGCTCAGAAACAAAGGCTTTATTTTAGTTCCTTTTTCTTTTCACTTTAAAATGGCTCTTATCCTCTTATCAAGTTCAAAAAGTAATTAGTCCTTAATGAAAAATCTGTGATGTGTCAAGGCAGAAGAGCATGGCTGACGGAAACAAACACCAGGGTCTGGACAAGTTCAAGAACAGTATTTAAAAAGCAGAAATCGAAACTTTTTAACCTGGTACAAAGACACTTGGGTCATCATCTCTTCAATTCTTGCTATAACAAAACAGGGAAAATACCCTGCTGCAAAGAAGATCAGCTCACTCAGAAATTACAATAAATGCAAAACCAAAACCAAGAGGGCCTTAAGGTCCTGATGTTAGTGGCAGGGCTTTACCAAATCATCCACTTTTCCAAATTACAGTTTCTTCATGCAGGAAGGCATTGCATGCTTGTGCAAAAAACTCCACAGCAAACAGGTTTCTCTGGAGTTGTCCATCCAAGAACTGCACACAGCACTGCAGGTGGGGTTTCACCAGAACAGAGTAGAGGGGCAGAATCCCCTCCTTTGCCCTGCTGCCCATGCTGCTTTTGATGCAGGCCAGGACACAATTGGCTTTCTGGGCTGCGAACACACATTGCTGGGTCATGTTCAATTTTTAATCCACCAGAACCCCTAAGTCCTCCTCCACAGGGCTGCTCTCAATGAGTTCTCCCAGTTTGTATGCAAGATCTTCTACCTTGCCCTATGTGTGTTGATCCACCTTTAGAAAATCCTAATTTTACATCAACAGCCACAGTACTGGTCATGAAAGCTCACTGGAAAAGGTAGGTCAATCGAAGTAAGCCAGTGAAACAAAAAAAAGATCAGAATACAAGAATGGAGGGGAGTATCACCTTGCTCCTGTTCCATCTTGCATTATATTTTCATTTTTAAAGACTAGGAGACATGGATAACATTCTTGGATTTACTACAGAAGCCCTTTTTTTGGGAAGTCCCATGGTAATTTTCAGGTAACAGCATGGAACCCAAAGGTCTGGGATTTTACTCTTCTCTTTGTCTTCAGCTTCCTGAGGAAATGCAGACAAGTAACTTACCCTTTGTCCCCATTTCTTTTCTTTAATGTGAACTTACTGGCCACTCCCCCCATCAAGTTTGCAATGTCCTATGCATTGTTTCAAAGAAATTTCTTCAACGTGGAAGTGGTACGAGAAAAAAAACTCTGCAGCATGAAAGATCATTACTGGTAATCATGTTACCATCCCCATGAGAAGCACTGGGACTGAATGAACAGCGTGTGCTGCCGAAACCCAAAGTCACCAAGTGGAAAATTTCACCCTGAGAGATATTTTGGGATGTTTAGAGAACATGTCACCAGGAAATTGCAATTCAGCTCTATCTGATTTCTCCACCCCAACCTCTGTCCTGCTATTCCAGATGCATTTTAAGTGTGGGCAAATGGAATGCATAGTTGTGGATTTGGGAGCCAAATATGGCAAAGTCAGCAAAAGGGCAGATATAATAATATTTTAAAAGTTATAAGCATAATTTTGCATCACCTACAACCCTTACAACACATAAGTAAGAAAAAACGCAACGCTAAATGTCTCAGCTAATGTAATAAAAGGTCTTGGTTTCCTTCCAGGTTATTTATTTGATTAATGGAAACACATATTTCTTAGCGATATTTGTCACTGTATTCTTTTTCCTCTCCATTATGTACTGAAGTTGGGCTACAACAAAACCAATTCAGGCTTACTTATATTAGTGGCTACCCTATGCAGAACCAGACTGAGAAGAGCAAGAATGCTTTTTCCTGCTGCAAAGAATGAGGGCTGCAATTTCTTCTTCTAGCTGACCATATAAAAGTTAAATGATTTTTTTCCCACCAATAGCCATCTTAACGTGAACAGACAGAAGTCGTAGTAATTGGTACAAGTTGGGTGCCCTGTTGAGGTCTGTGACCAGAAGGATTTTCCAAATCTTTAGAAAAAATGGCACATAATGGAAAAATGGGAATTCTTTGCAGATGGTATGAAGTTCTGAATGCTTGCTGATATCTACTCTGAGCCATCCAAAACTCTGAGCCATATAAACACATGAAGCAATAACAATCTGCACCCAGTGTCTTCCCTGTCCCAAAGAGATCGGTGGGGATGAGGGACAGACTCATCTGAGCAAGGAGATAAACTCACAACTTCATGGCTGCAGACACAAATTCAGGGGAATGGACAGCACTGGAGATCATGACCTGGGTTCAGCCAAGTTCCTGGGAGCAAAAACCAAACCAACTTTTCAAACAGCAGTCATCCTATTTCAGCCAGTGCCCTACACAAAAGCCCATGGGAAAAGGAAGAAAGCCAGAAGAACCCTGCCCAGAGCTTCATCCCAAAGATCCCCTGGAGAAAGTAGTACTCCCTTCAAATTGGGAAGGTACTCAGACAAGAAATTGGTAGTCTGTGTATGGTGGAAACCAGAATAGAAGTCTATTGCTCTTGCTCTCCAAAGACTAGAGCTATCATTTAACACTTTAATTAAAAGTCTTCTCAAAGCTACTAATTTGATTTCATTTTGCTTTGGTTATTTTGTAGCAAGTTTGACAATACCAGCACTTTGCAGGACTGCGCGCATGGCACTTGTAATTAAAGGGAGTTATGAAATCTTTAAAACTGAGCCAGGGTGGCTAAAGCCAGTAGCCCAAATTTAGAAGCAACATTTGAAAATCCAGGTCACGCTCTCTGTGTGTTTGTGTTACAGCATCACCTAGGGGCTGCAACTGAGATGAATGCTTACTCCTCCTGGAGCTTCCAGGGGTACAGACTTGGACGCTTCCAAATGTTCAGGCGTACTGTAGTCATTGTCACAGAGACTGTACTGAACCAGGCTCTGAGCATTTTGATGAGAAAGTTCCTCTGGTAGATTTATATGTACATATACAAGCACATACAAGTATTTTATGCATTGTTTTTTGAGCAAGAACCACTCAAATACTGAACTGGAGGGCACAGCAGTTGTAGAACATACTTTGGATCACAGCCATAGGAATGCTGCTGCTGTAAATTCCCCTACTCTAAAAACATTAAATAAGCTATCCAGTTATTTCATGATCATCTGAAAACTGAGATCCTCAAAAATGATGAAAATTGAGCCCATGTGTATCCTTAGTATAGTCTGGCACTTACATTGTTGCTGATTATAGGAATTCAATGTTTATAATTTACATGCTTTCCCATACTTGTTTTTTTCTGCATTGAAGTAAAAACTCACTTGGTCTTACCATAACATAATTTAGACTGTTGAGGGCAAGACTGCTCCTTTGTGAGAGAAACAAAATCCAAGCATGAGAGACCAACTCCTGTCTTTCACAGAGAAATGATGGAAACAGAAGAAGATACAGTCCAAATTAAAGACACTGGAAGGAGTTGGAAATAAAAATTAATACCCCAAATTTCCAAAGTTCTTTGAGATAATAATGACTTGGCCTCAAGAGTTTGAAGGAACTTGACACATCTTGCTGAGCAGCTGTCCAAAGTGAACAGAGAGGTGACAAACATACAACAGAAGACTTGTGCAGGATCTACTCTTTGTGATGTTCTTCAGATGGATAGCATATTGCCAAAAGCAACAGCAGATTTAGAATCCCCCAGAAACAAACAAACCAACCAACCAAACAAAAGTACTTTTTCCAGACCCAAACCGGGTTCCTAGAGCCAGCCTCATGCTTTATGTATACAGCTCTCACGTACAGGGAGGTTACTGGCTTCATTGGTACAATATAAAATGTGAGCAAGCCTGAAAGCCTCCTCACTGTGTTCACGCTGTCAATGGTAAGCTGTGCTGTCAAGTCTGAAAGGTGTACCACTCAGCCCAAAAAAAGCTGGAAGCAGCAGAGCCCGACTCTCAGCTGGCTTCAGGGGCGGGTCACACAAATGAAACCAGCACAGGGGAAGGCACCTGAGGTGCACCTGCAGCCACAGCACTGACAGATGAGTGAGCAGGCATAAAGATAACAGACCACGTACTCTGCTGGGCATAAGCCAGGAGTCTGGTTGTTCTTGTACTTTTCAGCCCACTCTATGAAGAGCTTATGGTTTTCTAGTCCTACTTTCTTTGAGTAATATGTACGTGCCCAGTTCCTGACCAGCCCCGCTAAAGCTAAAGCAAAGTGAGTAATGTCGGCAGGGTGTTTGTCCAAAACACATTTCCACTCAACTGGGAAACTGCACCTTTAGGGAACTACCTCAAGTTGCTGAATTAGGACCAGGGCCTGCCATGGCTCCAGAGAACAAAACTGTGGTGTGGATCAGAAGGAAGATCACACCTGCAGGCAATGGGAGCCAGAGTACTGCAGGAGGTATTTTGAGCATACAAAAACTAAAAACAGCTCAGAAACCTCTGGTGAAACCTAACAGTGTGTTCCTTAGAGTGCTCCAGCATATACCAGAGGGAACAGGTGGCTCAGGAGAGTAGTGCTTAGGCACATGCCTATGTTAACAGGACGTAGCTGAATGTGAGCACTGAGACACCAAAGTAGGCACACCAACACCTATTTCAATCACGATGCCAGCTTTTGGCTCCAGCTTCTAGTCTGCGCCAAATCATAGGATCTTAACAGTGTGCAAGTCGTGCCAGAGGGCAACTGAGCACAAATGAAGCCACTAGGCCCATCTGACACTGCTGATTAAGCTACACCCTCAACAACAACTACAAAGACATAAAACAAACATTGATCCTTCAAATGTAGTAGAGCTCCATGCTTCTAAAGGAGCACATTTTTGAAGTGTTGCTTCTTAAACAAAGTTTCTTCCACTGTTTCAATTTTTTTCCCAGTATTTTTAATGCTTTAATGAAGAATGAAAAGATAAACACTCCCCCCTCCCCAGTGTAGTAAGCAGTGTTCTGAGAGAAGATGCTCTTATAAATTTTTTAATCAGCTATTTTCCCCTCTTTCAGAAGAGGTTTACAAATGGAACACTTGACTTTTACCTGTTCTTCCCAGACCATGAACAAGCTTAAGTCCTTAAGTTAGGCTATTCCTAACTTTACTACAGCCTCAGAATTTATGGCCTCTCTGTAAACCAGTATTCAAAAAGATAAGAAAGCCCTTCCCAGCAAATCAGAAAGTTCCAGTATTCAATGTCTGTATAGAGAAGGAGCTGAGGAAGAAAAGGAAAGCCATGGTGCTTTACAAACTATACATCTTACCTCTGGCCCTGAAGTGCAATCAATACCTCACAGGAGGTTTTAGGTATAACAAAACTGGAAACTGCTGTTGTGGGAACTATCAGCAGTGGAAGCCAAAGCAAAGAGTTTCCAGACACTCAGTGGCATCTTTATACTGGCTGTTTACTTCACGACAGCCTGTCCTACAGTCCTTGCACAGAAGGCCTCATTTCTCCTTTGAAGGTCTGTCATGAGACCATCTTGCAACTCAGCTCTCCCATCCAATAGCAAATAAAATCCAAAAAGAACAATTCAGACAAGAACTTATCCTGTACACTAGAAAAACTTCAGAAGGGATAATGCAACTGTTCATGTTATCAGATCTGCTGCTCCAAAATAATAAATTACAGCAAAACTTTAAGAGTGCACTATAGGCTGCTCAAGAACCATTGCATTTGTCAAAATTCATTTACTTAGAATAAAACATAGCTTCTAAAGGCAGTATGTCATCTTTTCCTATGCCTTACAGGTACAGACAAACACACATACTGGTGACATGGGTTGATTTACTCAATTATTGCAAAATACAATACTTTGCAATCAATACAGAGCAATTCTATTCAAAAATTATTAAATATGTGGTAAGATCTGTGTCCTCTTGTGATAAAGTAAAAAAAAAAAATTAAAGTTTTAACAGCTGGAACATCAAGTGATGATCTTCACAGAAGAGTAACAAAAGAATTGGTCAAAACCACGCTCCAAATATTTAATTAGATGTGGTGTATGATCTATGCAGTAACATTAATACTGGAATTCAGTACTCAACACGAGCTCTGGTTCACTGTATACCTGTATTTTAAAACTCTGCATTTTTATTTAATCTGCTACTTGAAGTTCTTGCCACTGCCCTCTGCTTACACCACACTGCCTCGAATTAGCCTCCCTTCAATGACTGACATTGATGGACAGCCTCTGGAGGGCCAATTCCAATCTCTCCATAGCAGCACGGGAGATCACTAGAGGACAGAGAAAGAACATCAGAAGCAGGGAAGTAGGAATGAGAGGCTGAGATAGAACAAGTAGTTAAAAACAGGACAGCGCATCCACGACTGCTACAAAACACTGTTCAAGCAGAACTCACACATGGATGCTTGTTGTTTGACAGCTCAGGGATTTGTCATTATAGGTGTTACACACACAGAATTCAGCAACAGCACAGTAACTGACAAAACTGAGATCACTAATTTTACAGCAGTGATCAAAAGCACCTTTCCAATGCCTTCCAGTGCAAAGCTCATATCCAAAGTGATGGGCTGAAAATACAGTTGTCAGTCAGTGGAGGACTTGTGAGAACACACGTAAATTCCAGCCAGAACTGCTGATGGAGGAGACAAAGTGCCATTTTTCAAGCAGCACTTGAATAGTTTACTTAAGTTTCCCTTCTCCCTAGCCATCTCTCTCCTAAAGTAAAAAAAGAAAAAAAACCCAACAAACCCAAACAAAAAACAAAACAAAACAAAAAAACCAAGAAAGGAAAACCCCAAAACAAACAACAAAAAAACCCCAAACCAACACCCTCCCAACCCTCACCAAACCAAACACCACCCAACAACCGAAAAAAACCAATCAAACACAAAAATGTAAAGTAAAAAGACTTAATTGGAAATAATTTAAAGGTGTTGTCAAACAACATGTTTTCAAGGCCAAGCTGTTGTAATAGTATACAGAAGTCAGCTTCCAACAAGATGACATTTCAATATTTCTCTTTCCAATATTTTTAGGGTGCAGTTCAGCAATGTGAGCACCAGGTCTGCATTTACAAAATGTGTGCTTGTCCCCACAGGCAGGTAGATGTCATACTTCAGCATCTGTTTACACATGTAAGCTTTGTATACATAGTTGGTGTGTACACCCCTTGCAAGTACAAAACAGGTTCTCACCTTTGAAAACCACAGTAGTTAAAATACCTAAACCACTAGACTTCAAATCTCTTGCTTTGGTATTGAATCAATAGAAAATTTACAATGCCATTCTTCAGTCTTACACAGACTGAGTTTTTAACTAAGGAAATACCTTTGATGAAATCACCAT
>VYZQ01025552.1:16951-36634 GCA_013400655.1 Mystacornis crossleyi | reverse complement strand
AATGTGCAAAGATTAATATGGAAACTAAAACATAGAAAGAAATCTATTTATGTTCTACTATAGTCCTGCTGGTTATATTGAACATTGAAAGAGTAATTCCTGCTCTATAATACATTAGTAAAACAAAGAATTCTCCCCTAGACACCTCTATGGAAGTATTTGCTGTCTTTCCAGAAACTCATTAAGGAACCAGACACTAATTCACACTGTAGAGGTCTTCTGATAACGTGCATATCCTAAATCAGGTATGAATGACCACGGTAAATTTTGGGAGAGAAGCAGAAGAGATGATATATTAAAAATAAAAAACCTCCATAAACTATATCAAATATTTATAGTTTTCCTTTAAAAAACTAAATTAAGAAATTTTTTAAAAATTCACAGAAGTTTTAGTTTTAAGTTATCAAAGCATTTGTGACATATTATAGTCTTGCTGCATCAATGACAGTATTCTGAGTATCACTGATCCATTCAACAGTCAATGGGAAAAGAAAAAAAAATATCAAAAAACCCCAAGGCCAAACAAACAAAAAACCACCCCTACACAAACCAAGCAAACAAGCCCCCCCACATCAACACAACAAAATCAAAATAAATTAAAATTTCACCATCCCAAACCCCCACTGTCTGGCAGTTTTTAAATCTGTATCAATTGCAAAAAGCCAATATAGCAATCTGTAACATTTGGCTTTTCCCACAGATTCTGTAATTACACTCCCAAACTACCATGTAACTCCTGTGAAAGTGCCCTGACCAATTCTGCATTATCAATTCATTTAACTGTGTATTTCAATAACCAACATACACTGCTTTAGAGTAGTTTTTAGTCTAACATAGCCAACAAGTAACTGAGCTGATGGCAGCTTTGATTTCACAGAATGTATTTCTTACCTGCCAAATGATCATGAAAAGGTAAATTCCAGCAACTCTCTGAAATGAAGACTTTGGGTCAAACCAGCGGACATAGGTCCAGCTGGCTGGGGTGAACTGTAATACAGCTCTTTTGATTTTCCCTGTGGTTGTGTGAATGTCCCTGGAAAAAAATAATGGCTGCAGTAAATACAGTGAATATGCCAGAAGGAAAAAACAAAAAGGCAACAGCCCTGTTACTGATGTTTCTGAACAATCACTTTTTTTGATCAACAGCAGAGATCTTCACAGACACAACTACATACCAGGCAAGGGGGAATTCAGAAAAGTAATCTATTAAGCATTTCAGTCAAGGTGTGTATTCTGCTATAAAAGTCCACCTTTCTCTATCCTCAGTCAGTAACTCAGTAACTAACTACAAAACACATTTATCATTCTCTTCACAAAAAAACAAGGACAGCAATTCTGCCACCTCCTTGGAAAATCTAGAGGTTATTTCTTCCTAGTCTATGTTGCCACTGCTCTCACCCCAAACACTCCTTGTTCTAGAGCTCTCTGACATCAATCCTTCAAGAATCTGTCAGATTCATTATTCATTAATTGTATAAGGGGCTGGCTCCACAAGTTTAATAGTACTACACTTCCAGCACACATAACCCCTGCTGTTCTGATATTAGATGCACATATACATCAATATACATGGAGAGGTGTGATAGCACTGTTAAAAGCAGGAAAGCATTTAAATTCCATTTTGAGAGGGGATTTTATTGGAGGCTCATCTGACATGTATTACTGATTCTTGCTTTTGATAATATTAATTCAAATGAGCAACAGCATCCAAAGGACAGGGAATCTAAGAAAAACTCAGAGCTTCCTTTTCTGAAGGAAGACTAGCAGGACTAGAGGTCAGTTTTCACCCTGTTATTTCTCTGGCCCTTCTGGACAAAAAAAGACTCAGATTTGATATTTCCAGTATTTGTGTTCTTCTAAGCTGGAGAGACCTTAGGTTAGGGAGAATCTTCTACACTTTAGGATCTCTATCTATTAAATGAAAAAAAAAGTAAAAGAAATTAAAAGGGCACAAGCATAAGTTTCTCATTTTTGCAGCACCTTCATGTTGAAGGTCAGAAAAATCATGCGTTTAAAAGAACGTGAGGAAGATTATTCCACAAAGACAGTAAAGACTAGTGCCATAGATAGTCTGCTGTTTCAACTTTCAGTGAATTCTCTAAAAACAGAAGGACCATCAACTCTGATAGAAATGCAGGAAAACTGAATTCAGACTAAAGACTGGATGGTTCTTAGACTAATTAACAAATCTGTGAGTGAAAAAAGAAAGCAGTTCAGAAATTCTCATAAGGTACAAATTTGGAAGTCAAGATTTGAGTTCGTTTAACATCTCTCAGGGCACTGCACTGCACTTGATCCTGTTTCATCTATACCACTGCTAATGGGCAGATAAGTATGCTTGCCACCAACTAGCAGGGAAGAAGATAGGAAAAGGGCAAAAAGCTATGGAAGAAACCACACCTGGAGAGCTAGGAACTGACACTTACTAGGTCATAAGCTGTTGCCCTTTTACACAACAAATGCCTCTTTATTTTACAAGTACTCCATTTATTTTAGAGGGTCAGCGATGAGGTAAGGCAGCTCACAGCACAAGTACAATAAGCACCATGCCCCTCCTGCAATTACAACTAGTGCTGACAGAGTGCCACATTAATGCATCACCAAAGTGAGCCCAAACCTAGTCTAAAAATGTATGATGAGAAAAACATTACAATTTGTTTTGCTCCCTGACTTCCTCAAAGTTTTATGTATACAAAATAAACTGAAAATGCAAATAGCTTTACTATTTTGTACTGTCCATTGGCATCGATCCTTGTAACTTAACACTACAAAAGAAAATCATATACACAGTCATATTTACAAACATTTGCTGTACAGGAATATTACTATTGATGCCATGATGGTTTTTTGCCTTTTTACATACCCCTTTTATATAGTTTTTATGTATCCTTAGTGCTTTCAGCCCACATACTTGTAATTCCCTAAGTCTGATAACCAGCTTAGACACAAAGTTCTGTTAAACCAAAAGACCAAACATCTTGCAAGCCTCACAGTTAAGCGTCAGAAAGCCCTGACACCAAGGTCCTCTCCAGAACACATTCTGTAAACCAAGATAGGCCCATCCAGGGGGAAGGTTCCTCAGGACAGGGGGTTCTCTCAAGCCTCTCATTGGGGAATCTGTGATAGATATGCTAATGTGCAAGGTCTATAACTGTATATGCAAATCATCGTGTGTGTGCATTTTCAGTGTGCATTCTGGGGTGCACTTCAGTGCATTCTACCTGGATGTGATGCACCTAAGGATCCTTAAATAAATACCAAGGTAAAACCCTTTTTTACCCTCTAACTGCGTTTGGCTTTTAATTTTAAGCCCAGGGAAAGGCAACACTATGAGATTGATATTTAACATTTAGAATAAAATTACAGCACTGTTAGCACAGGCAGATTCCATGCTATTTTTACACATGCAAAACAATGTTTATCAAGCTTTAATTTAGACCTACTTGAAGCTTGCCCAGTGATAGGTCCTCATCTCCAAGAAACGACAAACTACCATGCCCAACCAGATGCCACCCCCGTTACAAAGCAGGATGTCCAAAATGACTTGATCCCACCAGCATTCAGCAAAATTAGGCAGAAGGTGCATGAAGAAGAGCTATAGAATACAGCAAAAAGATTCTGGGTGAGGAACAGCACAAAATTAATACAAATTCACTTTTTAAGTACACATTCAAAAATCGGCTTTTCAGTACACAGCATACTTCAAGGACATGAGCCACAGTCACTGAAATCTGATGGACATCCTCCCATTAACTTCAGAAGGCCTTGGACAGAGCCACACAAGACATCAGAAGTTTCCTTCTCACTGTTTTCTATTGAGGTTCTGCTGTATGTAAGGATATCATCAGCTGTAGATAAGGATATCATGTTGGCCTCTCAAAGATGATACACAATACATTAATAGAAATGTATGAAACAAGCAGAACTACTGTGTTTCTTGGAGGAAATAAGGTGGTTTGTGCTTTAAAAAAATAAAATTAAGAGAATCTTTGTTTCATTTTTGCTGAATAGTTTTAAGTAGTACGTTTTCCAAACCAGCAACAAGATGCAGCAAGTAAAATGGATGCATTTGTAACAGCTGTCAGTACCAAAGCATGGTGGGATTCAGGACTTAAGACTTTCCTATTTCAAAACTCTTTCATTTATTATTTTCAAGAAATTTAGTGACTGTAAAAATATTAAGAGTTCAACAACATTTCAGAAAACATTTCAGTAAGCTTTGCTGCTATACTTGATACAGAATGGCTCAAAAATGTAACAGGACATTCCACTCTACTGATGGAGTGAGAGGAACAACTGGCTGGAGTTAAGGCAAGATATTAACATATTTTACCCAGAGCTAGAAATAGATTCAGTGCCTCTCTTTCTCCTTTAAGAAAAAATAATTTTATTCTCTTATTCTATGAGAAAAAACACTGCAATCCAAAAATTAGACTGGAAAAGTTATCTATGGACAGGAAATCAAGACAACCATGTGTTAAGCAGTCCCTCCACAAATACTCAAGGAGATAATTAACAAAACACGTAGCAAACCAAAGAACGTATCTTCACAAAAACAGTACAATTCTTGTCAGTTAATGTACATACACTGTGGCGGTGGAAGACTATCGGTATGATTTTGTAACAAAGTATCTTTTGTTAAGAGATGTAAGCATGAAGTATTGAAAAAATCAGATTCGAGAAAAGGAAGAAGAAGAAAGTTTTCTGTATACAACAAGAACGAATGCTGGCCCATTTATAGTACATTACAGTGACTAATGCTGGCAACGACAATTCCTCTGAAAACTCTTGAAAAAGTGTATCAAACCCACTTTTTTTTCTTTCACAAAGCTATGTGAATCTCAACCTTTTCAAAAGAGAAAATCTGAATTTCTCTTCAGGACCCAAGTGATACAGTGTTGTTCATTATTTTGCTAAAGTTTCCCTTTCATCTCTTTAATTAATTTAACCTGTAGTGGTTCTGTTTGCATGTCTTACCTTCTGTGAGATAAGGGATTTGGAGAAATGCAAAGCAGGCTTAAAACTTTAAAGAATATGAAGGAGTTTATGACTAACAGAATTAAAAGTAAAAAGAAATAACAAGAAATTAAAGCAAAACCCCCTTTTCTTCCAGCACCTCCCCTTTTTACCTAATTCGCACAAAGGACAACAAACTATGATTTTGGTCAGTATCGCAGTTCTTAGAAGTCTCTCTAATAATTAAGCAAAAAAGGTTTCTTTTGCTTCACGTGGTTTGCAAACTGCCAAAAAGCAGCAGACCCGCCTGGACTTCTGCTGCCGTGAAAAACATCTCTCCCATGAATCTTGCAGTCTTTCTACACTGTTAATCATGGGCCACACATGGGGTGTTTCTTTTTTTAAGGATAAGCAAATTCCAGCCTACAAAGGAATGGCTCTCTTCTTCACAAAATCTCTAAAAGTCTCTTACAGCTCCTAGGTGACTTGGCGTGGCCACTTTCCTTTTTCCACAGGCTGCGCACAGAATTCTCATCCCCCCATGTCTTTTTAAATGGATTAAAGAGGAAAGAACAGTTTGTGATATTACAGTTTTTACCATGGCCTGCAAGAAGTATTTTTAAGCTTTGTGCTGGGCGCGACTCCACCCTCTTTTCCCGTCGCCATCTTCAGCTCCATCTCCCATGACTTACCTTCTCTTTTTCTTTGACCTTGAAGCCTTCGTGTTGAAGAACTCATTTTCTTCAGCTTTATGTTGGAGAAAAAAGCCTCTTTCCCTTTATGTGACTGGCTGCTTGGGGTTTTTTTCAGTTTGATATAGGCTGCGTTGGTAGCAGAAAGCTCCATCGGCTCCCGCCGCGTCTGCGTGTGGCCATGTGGAGGGGAGGGGGCCCCTCCAGTCCCTAATCGCTGTGCTGGGCGGTCTCGGCTCCACAGCAGCCCATGGTGGTTCCTTAGCTGCCCAGGGCTCTGAGGGGATTCTCCCACAGCCACCCGGGGCCCGTGCCCTGGCACTGGGGGAGGGGAGGCCTGGGGCCCAATTTGCCCCCCGCTTCCAGCTCAAACAAAAAAGGGAAGTTCCTGTGTCTCCATGTGTATTAAATATGCAAATTTCAAGAAGCGTTATTGGTTTAAACAACTGTCCTTCAACTCAGGTTCAACTCACCACAGAGGGGTGATAGCCTACAAATGTCAGTCAGATCCAGGCAAAGACACCAGAAGTTACTGATAAAAAGGAAGCAAAACCCAGAGCACAGGTGTTTGCCCGACAGTCTCCAAGGTTCTCTAGCTGCTTTCTTGGAATGAGAGACCAAGGTCTGCCTGCATCCCAACTTTAATCCAACAGTATGGAGCATGAGCCAAGTTTCCCATTTCAGAACAGAGGTGGCTTAAATCCATTAATGCTAATAGGAGATGCTCAGCTAAATCCCTATGTAACTGCCCTGATAAGTTCTGGAGGTTTCTAATTACTCTCCTGAATTATCTAATTCATCAAAAATCCATTTGAGTGGTGATAACATATCTGTATGTTGAACCTTGTCCAACACATTGCCTGTTCCAACAATCTGCCTTTCAACAAGGGGAATACTAGACACCTGATGCCATGTCAAATTGAAGACAATGTTTGTGCGATGAACAATAAGAGTATGACTGAAACAAATCCAAATATATTCTTTAGCAGAGAAAAAAAATGAGTGCAATAACTAGCTAAGGTGTTTTTTTGTGAAGGGGTACTTCTGAAATCCCTATCTTAAGCAATCTTAAGCAACACAGTATCCTTCAATGCCACAGGACAAGAGCATGTTTTGAAGAGGAACTCATGGCACCAGGATTTTCAAACCCAGAAGTTTAATTTTAGACAAATAAATCCTTATCTATGTTTCTGAATTATAAATGTTTTGTCAGATAAGCCAAGCATTCTCAAGACAGCAACCTTTACAGAAAATTGATTTTAAAGACTAAGTTCAGGTGTTTACATCAAGAAGATCCCTCAATTCCATTTCACTTGTATGTTATGCATGACTATACACAATACGTGATATTGTTGTGTGTGAGGTAAAGGGACCATTACAGTAGATCACAGATATTGCAAGGTGAAGAAGTAGAACAGGAAAAAGGAGAACTGAAAAAGGATTCAGTTGCTCTGAATCAGGAAATATGTGAAGTAGAAAAAGTAGCATGATCCCCATAACAGCAGAATAATAAATTATAAGTGGCACAAATAGGCTGGCCTAGACTTCTTTTCTATTCAAGCAGTAATAAATCACTTACCTAAAACCCAGCTTGCTGCCTGTTATCTTCTAATTCAACTGCATCAATTACTCAGCATCCAGTTTATAAGACTTAAAATGTAAATCTATACTGAGAACTAGTCATCCTTCTAGTAACATTCACACTTCCTCCAAGAACAGTTCACATCTCATACCTTTGCTGATAATTAAGATAAAAGAGTGGCCTACCTCAGTGAGCTCCCAGGTGATGCTAATAGTCCAGCACAGCCCATAGCTGCGGATCAGCAAAGCCTTCATAGCCCAGCCCCAGAAATGTCCAAAAGCAAATATATCAAAGTGGCTGAGGATTCTCTCCCAGGTGATAACATGACAGTTCACTGCATACTCCTGTTATGAAAAGAAAAAAACCCAAAACAAAATTACTCCATCAACACACAACTTCAGAAAGAAGAAATATCTTTCCATTCAGTGCAAGAAGCCTGGAATTTTCAGTGTATTAAAATTAGCATTATTTCATGCTCTTATCCTTCTAAACTCTTGCAGATAACTTCCAGTATTAAGACTCAATGCCATCATGGTACAGCTCTAATTTAAAGGGAAATAGAATAGACCTTGGTGCCTGAGGAAGCATGTATTTCCTAAGTGACAGACAAGCAACAAAACCAATAAAATCAGTAACAATAAAACCAGCAAACAATACTCCAGAAAATAATTATTTGCCTTTCTCTGGAGTTTTGATTTGAAATAACCACCTTTCCCCATATTCATGCTGCCTGGTATTCAGATGTGGCTCATCAGTGGCTAATCCTCCCCAGTTTCTGATGTAATGTTACTCATGTCAATGTTTACTTGAGTATCTTTTGTGTCTTACTTTCCTCATGAAAGCAGTTTCCCAGAACCCATTCATATTGAGGATGTTCAGTCACAGACCTGGATTGAAAAAAAAGTTTAGGAAAAAATCAAAGGTAACTTGCAACTATTTTGTCACAGATGAGCAGCAGATTCCTTAAGAATATTAATTAATATTCTAGTCAACAATGACAAAGGAACTGGGTTCTCTTAACATGTTGCACAGCATGTGTTAAAAATCACTGCCAAATAAGAAAAAGAATTTGTATGCCATCAGAAGGCTGCAACTGTGAGGTTCTGTCTTGGCACAAACTGAACTATTCCTAACTGGAAAGGCACATTTAAAAAAAATCTCTGCTCTTCAATCCTCCTGAAATACACATTGCCACCTGCAGGTGACAACACAGCATTGCCCAGTGCTGTTGAAACAAGAATTCTCTTTCAGACCAGAACTATTGCTACTCCTGCACAAATTAACTCTGATCAAGTTGGAAGGGAGATAGCAGAGAAAGATTTAAATCCTGGCCACCATGAAGAGAATGCACAATTTCACACAAATCCTTCTATCAGCAGGCAGCTAAGTTCCACTATGGTTGTGGGGTTAGTTAGGGGTTGTGTAAGTTACTACAAGCAACCCTTACTGCTGGTGCTTTCTCGTGCATGCCTGTGCTGCTGGTCAGAGAAAGGTGCACCACCTGTTCTGAGGATGGCAAACCTGCAGCTTTAGTGCACCAAGAGAACTGAAACTGGCTCATCTGCCGGCACGAGAAGCACGGAATGCACCACAGAAGGTTGCAGGCCCCTTGCTACACCACAATACCTGTGATGAGTGAACACAATGAAGCTACTCCAAAAGTAGGGTTTTTTCCAGAGCTCTCGCTTTTTTGATTTTATTTTTACTGAGGCTTTTCCCTCTCTCTCTTACCTTTCCAGATGCAGTTCTGCCAGCCATACAGTAAAATGTGTTGAACAATTTTTTATACCCAAGCAAGTTTGCCAGTCCTATGCAAGCGACCAAGCTGAGGCCTTCATTATAGCTGAACTTTAAAAATTTACTCCAACTTTAAATGACAATGTCAGGATTGCAAAGCAGACCAGAGCAAATTTCCACTGACTGCTACAGTCGGGGAATCTGCTGTGCTGTGGCTCAGTGCCAGTAGTAATATTAGTCCTCCTCTAGTTAGAATCTATTTTTGACTTAAATGACAGGAGACCAGGTGAATTTGACCAACCAACAGATTCCTTGTCTCAGTTCCCTTTTGTTGCTCAGCAACACCACTGACGCCCCTGCTGGGGCTCCATTTAGCCACGTGTCCTCCCCCCATCCTAAGGGTGGGCTGCCCACGCCTCTCCACCACCACAGGTGGTTCCTGCAGAACCCAAAGTCACAGCCCTACTCCTCATGCTGGAGTTGTATAACACGTATTGCTGACAGGCTGAGGTGCAATACCTGAAGCATCCAGTTTTCCAGGCAAGGAGGCTGCATGCAGCCCTCACTATCAATCAACCAATACAAGGTTACTGCACTGTAAAGATTTCCCTTCCCCCATGTGCTACAGGGCAGGAGTTTGCAGGCACTGCTGATAAGGTGCTGTGCACTGGTTTGCATAAGCAGTAAATTGCCACGTGTGAACGACAACCACTGAATTTCCCTACTCATGAGGAATATGCCCTATAAGAGCACTATACAACAGGTGACTATGGTGGACAGATGCACAAACCCAAGGTCAAGGGAGCATGTTGGTCAGGTGGTGAGGAGTAATTTGATGCAATAGTGAGGAGGGCAAGATTGGCAATTCTTGCCTCCCCATGCGGTAACCCTCTTCTTCTTGGTGTCCAACTGTTCACACAGTGTTCTGTTTGCCTCCCTACAGAACTCACACCCTTTGCCCAGGCCCCCTTTTACAACCTCAGCTCTCTGCGTTTGTGTCCCCACCTGAAGGGAAATGTTCTCTGTATGGAAAACTCTTTGCAAGCTGCTCAGTAAGCAGAAGAACTAGCCTGGCTTTCTATGCCATTCCAGATTATGGTCCATGGAAATAATTTCCCAATGGTAACAGTATCAGTGCTCAGCTGACTGGCAGGGAGCAGAGTCCTGCAGTTGCCATACAAGTTGCCATACATATTCCACAAGCTCCACAGCGTGACAGTAATGTACTAAGCTCAGAGCAAGAAGGGAAGACCAAAGTTCTTTGAGTGCAGCATTGTGGCATCAAGAGCCTGATCTGGGACACACACCACACAGGCTTCATTCAGATACTACCTTCTGTTTTCAGTATCCGTGCTCATATATATTACCAAAAGGAATCCAAAGCCACCCCACTGCAAACATGTATCATATTGCACACTCATCCAAACATCTACATTAGAAAAAAAAAGTACTGAGAAGACTGTTTTTCACACCAGCTGATTTCAATGTAAATAAACTGTAGTTGACACAAAGGACTTGCTGACTCCGTCAAGTATAGGAACAAACTTGCACTGCTCATGCCAGCAAATTCAGATTTATCCCTTCCCACTCATGTAAAACATGCCTGAAGTATGTACAATGAAGTGCACGGATACATACCATAATATCTGCTTCCCTTGTGGCATATCGAAGATTAGGGTCCAGCCAGTACATTACTGCTTTTACTTGCTCAAAGTTGAGGAAGAGCACGAACACCAGGAACAGAAAGTAGAGCACACTGAGACCTGCAAAAAGACTGAGTTTTAAAATCATGCTCACTCACAAAACTGCTTGGAACGCAGTGTCCAAAAAGCTGCTTTCAAACAGTTGTTCTACAAATTAATTCCTATATGCAGCAGTGACATGCAGAAAAGCTGAAGAGACACCAGTCAGATGGCAATGTCTGAGCACTCAGCCCTTCATATCCCCTCCTGAGACAAGTGATATAATAATACATGCTCAACTGCATGAACCTAATCAAAACAAAATCAGCCTAATCAGTTTAGACATGTAGTACAAGGCTGTGATCAGGAAGCTCCTTAGTAAGAGATACATTAGGATCCAGGATTGCATTAGCTCTGTCCCTTTGCTTTAATTATTCTTGGTCTCACTAATGCAAGTCCCTAAGCCTTTACGCAGATTTCGACATAAAGATCAATTTAATAATGCCACCTGGAAATTCTGAGCTGCTCTGGCAATAAAGAATAATTATAAACTAATGCATATCTGAGTTACTTTTGTGAGCTGGAAAATCTGCTGCTTGAACCTTTTAAAGATAAATATGATTATTATTTATTTTTACACCGTTACAAATTATTAAACACTATTGCATTTGGGAGTACCAGTTCTCTCCTTCCTGTCTGAATATGAATTTTTTTTTTTTTAAGAAAAACTTGTTACAAGTTGAGTCCTAGGTGCAGATCAGTGGGTAGCTGACGCTGTTTTGGGAGCATATCTTTACATTATTCCCAAGTTCACAGATATCCAAGACCATATTTGGAGGAGGTGTATAACCACTATTTCCATAGCCTCAAACTTATTTGTATCCTGCAGCAATGTCATGGAAGGCAGAAAGATTAACGTGAATAAACTTAGGATCTGCCATCCTAGATAAACTATAGCAATCCTAAAAATGCATTTTAAACTATAACCAGGACTCACATGTTGATAGTCCCCAGCGTATGTTAGAAAGCAACTTTTGTTCAGAAGGAAGTATCTACATGGTCCTCTGCAGTCCCTCCCAGAAACACGAGGGGAGCAGATGTCACCCTGCTAAAGGAAGCACAGCCTGCAGGCCAGGGTGCATCTGGAAATGTTGAGGACACGCCAGTCCTACCCTTCATCTACCAAAGGGGCCTGAGAACTGAAGCATGGCTAAATGAACAGTGCCAGAAGAAGCAGAATTACACAGGGAAAAATGTTGCTCCTGATTTTGCATGCAGCCTTTTCCCAAAAGTACAGGGGTCAAGCTCTGACAGTATCAGCATTGAGAATGACCTTTTACTTTATGTGTGCTTAAACTTGAAGTGAGCATAGGACCTGTGTTTCCCAAACTTCCCAAGAAGCAGGTTTGTTTAACAAGTACTGTCTAATCAGCAGTATCCTCTCAGTGCCAACAGATGAGTAATCAGCTACTTTGGGAAGCTACTTATTTTTAGATAGAAGGTGGCAGGAGAGAGAAACATTCAGTCTGCCTAAAAATAATCAAATGTGCAGTCTAGCATATACTCTGTGAACCCTAAATTATTTGAAAATAAAATTCCTCATGTTTTTGCTGTGTAATTCAGATGTTTAAGGAGCAGGATTTCACTTTCTTAGTTTTGTAGCTAACAACTACTTTTCAAACTATGAATGCAACTGATACTTACTTTTAATGAAATAAGAATATATATGTCAAGAATACTAATAAGTGTTAAGCTATGAAATGATACAATTTAATAACCATATAAAGTAATAGCATATTTTGCCAATAATGAGAAGAAACCACCTACTCAACTGGATTTAGAAGTCAGATAGTATATGCAGTAGCTGGGCTTGGAAGAGAGGACAGTAGGAAAGGTGTGGGGGAAGGAGATTAGGAAGCACAAAACAGGATTAAAACAGAATATCAGAATGAATGATCCCTTTTTGGTAATTTCATTTACACCATCCTGACACAGAGGAACTACAATGATATTCCCAAACATAACTAAGAATAGATTATAAGCAACTGCTCAGAAGTGGGAGGGAAGTGACATTCACACAAGTTTGATGCACAATTACGTTTCATGACAATTCCATTCATCAGAAAGTTAAAACGGCAGGTCCTGCAAAACCAGTGCAAAAGTCAGAAGCACAAACTTACCAAAAACCATCCTCCATATAGCAGGGTGGGGACGTGTAAAGGGTCCTATAGACAGTAAACAAAAAGAAGACAGTTAGTAAGAACCACAGAATTTATTTTTAAGTATATCTCATATGAGTACTTGGCATGAGCATGGATCAGTTCTTCATCAAACTATGTAACAGACCTGAAAGCTGGAGCTCTATGTTGTTAACAAAAAAAAGTAACAGCAGATTTCAGATGGGAAAAAGAAGACTGCCAATTGGTAACATGAAGACAACTTTTCACTGTTTTTATGGAGTCATATCCAGAACAGTAGCATGCTGCTTGTTCAGCAGACACCACATCTCAGGTGTCATCTGAGGATGTCCTGACCTGGTTTCCAGACTCCCAATAAAGACATCCCATACGTATTTGTCTGTGTTAACAAAGATGTTGCTTAGCCTTCAGACCAACAACAAACATTACCAAACAGGCCTCTTGAAATTTCCAAACTGAGTATCATATATAGCTGACAAGAAGGAAGACACCTATGTTCTGTACCAGTGTCAAATTTTATTAACTTTAGAGCCAGTGATGAAACTGATTTATTAAATTAAAAACTTCTCAGCTAATGTGAAGAGCAGAGAAGGTAAGTCTGGTGAAACTGGAAAACATCTAAAGATGAATTGTACATTTAGGTAGCAAGAAATGGCTCAACAAATATTTTCAGCACACACTGCAGGCCACTCTTTCACCTCCGTATGCATAAAGCTCATTTTTCTCTGGCACTCAGTTTTTCAGGCAGCACTTTGTGAGCAGTGTGCATACAGGATTTTTAATATATGGGAAAAACACATCCCAACTCTGCAGTACAATGCTGCCCTGAACGTGATTACTGTTTTTTCCTGAACACTGCCAATTGTGAGACAGTTTAGACTTGACCAAAGAATCAGGATTTTGCTGACAGCAATAAGTAAAAATTAAAAAAACAAGACAGACAAACCAGGTAGAAGCATTTCTTTCACCGAATTAAGTGACACACAGACTTTCTTACATTTTTGCTCTTTCTGCTCCTCACACAACTACCAAAACTTTTGTCCAACTTTAACTTCTACTGAGCAACTGTGGTTTTACATTGTAATGCAACTTAAACCACTTCTATCACTAGCTTCTGGGAAGGTGCTTTATGTAAGGTGTTGTGCCCGAGAATTTTTAGAATTACACTTCTGTTAAAACACACTGAAGCAAAGTCCTCTTAAACATTATTGAAGGGTCTGTTAGCATCATTACTTAGCAATCTGAGCTGCAACTGCACATCTGCAAATAGGACACTGATTTTCAGAACTTGACTTCCTTGTTAAATACAGACTATAAATAATAAGCTATAAATAACACTCTTATCTCTGTGCAGTATGACTACAACCCATTTTAGACTGTTTCTTAATACAAAGGAATTCAAAAGAGTAAAGAAAAAATACACTGAAAATTGGTATTTAAATAAAAGTCAAAGTAAATATAGTGGCAATAAAGAGAAATCCACATTTTAAAAACACGAAGTATAAGCTGTATAAACCTTACTCACCATTAGGAAAAGCTAGAACACTGATGATTAGAAAGAAGAAAATCACAGAGAGGATACCCCTCCAAATATTATCCTCTGGTACAGAATCATCCCTAAAGAGACAGACAACACAGTGTTAAAGTACATTATAAGGATGAAGTCAAAGGCTCTCAAGATATATTATTTAAATAAAGAATACAAGGAAATTAAATATAAGAAATATGCATGCTCATTATATAACAAGTTAAGATAGTAACTGCACGGAATGATTTTCTCACTCCACTTCCGGGTGTCCCTTTCTCATAAGAGGGTTGGATATTTAATAAACACATGCAAGCCATTAGCTTTCTTAGAAGTCAGTGTAGAAGCAATGACCAAATTTAACAGAAGGTGAAAAAAAATCTTCCTGCTTTAATGTTTATAGAAACATCATCAAATTACTTTTGCACAGCAAGCAGACCTAAATGAAAACCTCCGGAAGCCTCGATGCAATTCCTAGGTTTCCCTCTGCTGTTTTGGTGCTACTTGCAATACCTTTCACTTCCCTTTGCCTATCCCTAATGCCAAATGCCTGAGGTAAGGGCAGAAATAATGATTACAATCAGTCTTTAGAAATAATGAATATACAGCTTAGATTCTGTAACAGAGACACAGCACAAGTTAAAAGACCCAAGGAAAAATACCAATTTGCTTTTAGATCTATTAAACTAAAGCCCTGAATTATATAGTATCATGTATTATTTGTGCTACTGTTACATTATAGACAGAAGAGAGACCTAGAAATTCAGTCTGGAATGCCAAGGCAAACTCGTCAGAGCTCTTTCTTTTCAGGCAAGTAGAACATGGTAGCAAGATTAACAAAATAACCCTCACCCAACTCTTCGAAGGAGCAGACAGCTTCTGGGACGCTTCAGTAATACAAACAGAAACAAACTCCAGACTATCATAGTATAAACAGCAAATATTTCACGTATTCATGAACGACTATATATTCATATATTCATTGATTCACTTATTTCATAAGTGGGTGTATCACCCACTACAACTGAAGTCAAAGTTTTACTGTCTCGGTAGTTTTCATGTACTTAGGATCAGTTTATCCATTTAAGTATATTTCTTTATTTACTCACAACACGATAACAAAAAAATTCCCAGCAAACTTTAAAGATATAAAGCTCTTCCTGGCAGAGCATCTGTCACACTTCTGGATGGTTCAGTTAAGAATCCATGATAACATAAATGCTCTCCACATTAGATACTTGCTGCAGTTACAAAATATTTCTCACTTAGCCATATTATTTCTGTTTTCCTCAAAACTGAACCTTAAGAGCTCCACAGCAGGCTTTCATCACCGTGAGGCATTTAAGCACTGTGTTAGTTTAAATGTATGGAAGGAAAAAGTCCATTAAACACGAATGGTTTCTCTGCAGGCCTTAGGGACTCCCCATAGGATTTTTTTAAAACCAGCTGAGTCCAGCTTTACCTGCCATTTTCCAGCAGCCATGCTGCACAGGCTGGCAGTTTATACCAGCCATAAACCCCAAGTCCCAGAGCTTAGCTCTGGCTCCCTTGGCAGTCCCAAGAGCCTTACACCATCCAGTGCACTTCCCAGCCAGAGCCTCCAGCTCTGACGGCTCAGGCAGCAAAACTATATCCCTCTTTTAACACATGCAAATAACACAGGGGAACGTGCTTTCACGGCTGCCACCAAGAGGATGACTTTTTAAAAAATTTTATTTTAGATAGAACAAATAACTACAGTCACATCACAATTCATCACTGCCAAGAAAGAAGCGAAAGACATTGCGATCACATCAGTTAATTGCTGCTCCAGGTGGGATGAAAGGTCCTCACCTCTGCATATCAGGATTCTGAGTACTACTCAGCTTCAGGAAAGCTGTCCTAGTCATCTTGGCACCACTTTCCCCCAAAATCAATAAAGATGTTTGCAGTGTTAAACTGCATTTCATACCAAGTGAGTGGCAAGGCATTCCACTTTGGCTTGCAGATGTTTCACACGACACCCAGTCTTCTTGCCAGAAGCAGGTAAGAACAGGTGGGAGCAAAAAATGTGCTGCTGTGCACTAGGTGGTATAAGAATTATAGTGTTTACCTGGAGGAACTATTTTGGGGAATGCCAAAGAGAAGGATGCAATTATAACAAGCTGCAATTGCGAAAATGTGCTAAATCATCTCCTCACTTAGCCCCAAAAACGTTGACTCTGATTTTGAAATACAAGCATTCATGCAGCAAAACCAAGGTTTCTAGTGTTTATGTGGGAGGATAGATGAAAATTCTCTCTATTTTAACCCACTTTACAAAGGCATTTTTCAATTTTGTGGTTTTTTAGAGAAGAAATAATAAAAAACAAAGCGCATAATAACTGCATAATCTTTATCCCTCTTTCATTCTTCTCCAGAGCACTAGAATACAAAAACGTCTACTAGTGAGTTATTACATCACTCGCACACACAAAAAAAAACCCCAAAAGCCCCAAAAAACAAACAAAAAAACAAACCAAAAAAAACCCCACCAAAAAAAAAACACCCAACCCAAAAACCACCAACACTCAATCGAGGAAAAAAATAGCTAGGACACTAAATTTGGAATGTGGGAGAGAGAGAAAAAAAATCTTCCATAAACTCAACCAAACCTAAATACACAATAATCCAGTTTAATCAAGGCCATTAATCAAGGGACATGGAAGACAAAAGCCCTACATCCTCATAGGTCTTACTCCTGCTTCCACAAACCCCTGCAACTTCACACCAGAAGCCACTAGTCTGTCACGTTCCTCAGTCCTATTGTGTTCCACAAAATATCGCCCCCAGCACTCACTCCTGCTAGTTGCCTCTGGGCTCAGAGAAGGCCACACACCTCTGTGTAGGGTAGAAGAGGACAGGAAAAGCTAGAGCCACTCCACACCTCTGCCCCAAGGTGCAGGATGGAAGCAGAGGAGCCTGTGTCTGGCTCATTCAGCAGGAAACGAAGCAAGCTGCAGCCATTGTCAGAAGCACTGGAAGGATGTGCTTTAAACAACAGAATACCCTCTATTCCCCACTTTAACATAGAAAAATTAATCACACATTTCTTGTTCTAGATTATTATTATTATTAACATCATATCTGAAGATTACTGCTATCTGAAGTTGAGTTTCACCCTTACCTGTCAGCTCAAAGACAGTATCAGCTGCACTCAGTGATCCTAAGGAGGACTTCATGTTATGTATGGCTTGCTACATGCAAGGAAAAAGCATTTCCAAAGTTTCTCAGAACCCTCCACATACTTCTGACACAAAACAATTATAGAAGAGACAAGAAATGCTTTAAGGAACACAGAATTTCCTCTGTGTATGGTGAAGTTCCTGAAAAAATAAATTTTACTTCACAGCATCAGCATGAATCTATCATAGAAAATCCCCCACTCAGCAAACTGACCACGAGAGCTACGGAACAACTGACAGCACAGGGGAAGCAAAGAACCACTTGTGACACCTTACTGGGAAGTCTACATTGCCTTGTGCCCAGGAAGTGGAAAAATGAACAGTCAGTGTAGACTCGATGCAACAAGCAGATGGGAACAGAAAGACCAGACTTGGAAGCACAGACTGCCAAAGCCTGTGGGGAAGAATCTCCTCTTCCCCAGTTTCTCCAAGAGTGTATATTGTTTGGAGAGTGTCCCAAATAAGGCACACAGGCAGCACTCTGATATATTCAGGAGATTTATGAAACTCCTATAGTAGTTGAAAATAGCAGAAGGAGGAGAGGGGAGAAAGTAAAATCAGAGTACCTTCCACAACCTGAGGACAAATAGAGAAGAGTTAAAGAGAAGTCAACCGGTATTTAAACACAGGAAGTGAGGCAGAGATAGAGGGAAGAAGATGAAACTGAAGAAGTTAGTTAGAAAGATAGAAAACCAAATGGAAAGACAAACCAGCAAACCTCTTGGAAAAATCCAAACAAACATCCCAGAAGTGAAGCAATTTTATTTGAGCCCAGAAGACTCTATAGTGCTAAAATTGCTTCTTGGCTCATCCTCTGCTTGAAAGAATTAATGGCAAAATTCCTTCCCCAAAGGTGAGCAACCAGTTCCATTAATCCTTCAGAATGACATCATGATGAGAATTTCTTAGTGACTCACAAGTTTGACCTAAATTAGCCCTTCAGGGAGAAAAGTGATCAGGCAAGGGAATGAGGGCATGAGGAGCACTTGTAGCAAAGGTCTGTAATTAAACATTGTAGCAGAGCACGGAAATATTTCTCTGATTTTTAAGTCAAGAAGGGATCCTAGCAGAAAAAGGGGTGTGCTCACCAAAAGTATCTTCCTTGGGGCCACACACATGTTGAAACAAGAAAAGGCAAACCTCAGACCATTTGCAGTTACACTATTTTACTCTTCCTTATGCTCCTGTTTCAACTCAAGCCAGGCTTGGCCATTATTTCACAGCTGATGAAAATTATACATTTGGATTCTTAGAATAAAATGCAAGATTACACACTGAACTGTGTATCAGGCTTAGTGACAAATAATGATTTTCTTACATCAAATGGAGAGTTGTCATGAATGACATTTTAAGGTCACTTTTAAGGGCGGGACTCACCACCATAGGAGTTTAACACAAGACCATTGAAATTCGTGATTGTGTACAGAGAATGCCACAAAAGTTTAAATGAGCCTAAAACACACTGCGCTACCTAGCCAAAACCTCTCAGGAATCACTGCCTACAGACTACACAACTTAGTCTAAAGGAGGATTATGTAATCATCTTCACATCCAGTAGGAGGCAATAAAAAGTATGCACAACTTCAAAAAAATGCAAGTGCAGATTGCACTGCTATACCCCTTGCTTTCAAGTAAGGCTCCCGAAATACCTGTCCATTCCTAGCAGTGTTGCCATGAATGACTGCAGGGGTGATGCCCACAGAGCCTTTCCTGTGGTGCGCAAAGGATGTGGCTAAGCCCATCCGTGCCAGCACCTGAGCCAACCTGAGCCTGGCCACAGACAGTGTGGGGTACAGAAGTGATGCCACAGAACAGTCGCTCCCGTCCACTGCACACCTGGTAAATCATCTACGTGAGTGATGTCACTGCGGCTGCTCGAAAGCCTAGTAAAGCCCATTTTTGGCAACTCCTTGAAACACACATTTTAATAGAGACTTCAACAGAGATCCTCAAAACGATTAACGATTTCCGAGGAAACGCAGTGGGGATGAACTGCTCTGGAAAGGAGGAGAGGATGCCCGCTCTCCAACACGGGCCTGCCGAGCAGGGGGCGCGGGGCGCCCGGCGGTGCAGCACCCGCCCGGGGAGCGCACCGCAGGCACGGCCCG
>VYZQ01025552.1:166-11694 GCA_013400655.1 Mystacornis crossleyi | reverse complement strand
CAAAAAAAAACAAACAAACACACCTGTGTCATTTCCCAGCAGTAGTTTTGAGTCTAGATATCAGAGCATATTGCATATGCTCTTCTGAAGAGAGGTTGGGATTTTTTTGGTTTTTTGAGGGTTTTTCTGGGTTTGTGTAGGTGGGGTTTTTTTTGGTTTTTTTTTTTGTGTGTGTGTGTTTTTTTGGGTGGGGGGGTTTGTTTTATGTTTTTTTTTTTGGTGGGGGGATAAATATCCTAAGTCTACCATGAAGTCTTATTTTATTTTCAGTGACAGTCCTGTGGCACTGGCTGATTAGTGAAGTAGGGGCTAAACAGAGCAATCTGATTTCTTCCTAATTTTCTGCAGTGTGATTTTTCAGTAAGTTTGACACTGGTGAATGCTTTCCTGTAAGCTTTAAAGTAAGTGTGCTGTAAAGGCTGTGAAGTGAGTGTGTCTCAAATAGCTGTCTTTTGAAAGCTGAGTATCACCTTTGCATAAACATTTCGGTGCAGATGGACGTGGTATTGGTTACATCACTCTGGAATGTTTTATTGCTATGGATTCCATGTTGCCAGGAAACAAAACACAAATTTCAATAGGTTTGGCATTTGACTTCAGATAAACACTGTAAAAGTCAAAACATTCCATAATTCCTAACAATTTTGACAGTTGCAAATCAGTGTCTGTACTGCAGCTGCACCAGATGCTTTGTTTTATGCTGGTGTTAATGATGACTTAAAACTGTTAACATGCTACATAGAACTGCTGATCCCTGTTGTAGAATGAGGGCTAACCTTGGTGCCAGCACTCACACACGTCTCAAACTTTGGCCGGGTTGGATAGTTGTGTTCCTTTAATATATTCGTTTCTACAGTCAGGTAATGACAATCTTGCCATCTCTTAAGTTTCTTGCCTTTCCAGGAAGAAATGCTTCAGGTGTGAATTTGAATGACTTGTTAACAGAAAACAAATAGAGTCAGAGCCTAGGCTGCTACCTGCTGTGTTGGGGTGCCTGCTCAGTTAGGAACTGGTCCTCTACAGCTTGTTCTTATATCTTCCGTCTGAAAGTTTTTGGCTTGTGATAATTTCATTTTTGAGGATCTGTGGAAAGAGGGAAGTTGTAGTGACTGGAAGGTAATTTTATTTTTTTCTCTCCGCAAGACATGGTTTAATAGAGAGCCCATTTTTTGCTGAATAGCTGCTTCTGCAGAATATTCTGCAATCCATTTAGTAGCTTAATTACTACCAGATTAAACCAATTCTTGCATGCTCTAAGTTGATCTGACAGCAAATACTTCTCATATTGGAATTACTCTCATATATAACCAAACAAAACCTCTCCAAATTGTAGTTTTGTTGTTTATGTGCTGGTACGTGGATTAATCGTGTCTCTTTACTTTGTGTGCTGTATTTCCCCTCTTCATTCCTTTTTTTCTGGGACCTATAGTAATCATCTACTGCAAGTAGTACTTGAAACAGGATTTTACTTTCACTGAATTCGACAAAGTTTGGAAAAAGTTTTGACTTGGAAAGAAAGAAAGCTCTGTTAAACATCAAAACTTTAGTCAACTCCTTTTGCTTTCTGACGACCAGATGTTTGTTACTCAGTTGTTAGACCAGTGACTGAAGGTATGGACCTATTAGGGCAAACGTAACTTCAGCTGATGTAGAAATGTATTTTTCGACAATATCTCTACACATAGCATCATTGTATGATATTTATACTCCGATGCTATTGGCAAAACAGGGATGTATGAGGTACAGTACTCCGTTCTTTCAGCAGTAGAAATGGAATTCATTAAAATAGCAAAAGCCTGTATATATTTTCTTGTCCATACCCTATGATGATCTATTAATGTGTTTGCAATCTAGGAGACAGGCTGGTAGTTAAATGTAGGTTAACACAGTTATCTGCTTAAGTACAGCTGGAAGGAATTAAAATCTGTCTTCAGTATTGACATTCTGCTCTGAGGTTTATTTTACTTCTAATTAATTGGAAGGGAGGGTATTTTGCTTTTACGATAACTGCAGATTTCACTCTAATTATTTTTGGCAGGGTTGCATGTTAATGCTAGAACATCTGTCCATTTATAAGATATCACAGAGGAATTTAAGCAAGTACTGAATAAATGGAGGCAATAAAATTTTCATCACAGGATTTTATTTTGTTTTTGTTCTCTTTCTAGAGTGGCTTACCTAAAATCAAAAAAATTTTGTAAGTCAGAAATTGCTCAGATGGTCTCAAGAGCTCCATATTTGCTGTTGTTTTCAGTGGAAAGACTGGATAACAGACTGGGTTTCTTCAAAAATGAACTTGGTCTCAGTGTAAAAAAGGTAAAGACTAAAGTCTTGAGGTATCTTGTTTGTGACAGTTGTAAGGTCTTGCAGTTTGAATACTGCAAGTGTTTGGAGGTTATCAACAAACACTGTTTTATCATCAGTAATGTCACTAGAGGGGTACAGGAGGGTAATGTGGTTTTAACTGTCTATGGAAGTGTACAGACACCTAACATTCAGAAGACCTGAAGTTTCTGAAGATGACCTGCTACAGGTTATTGTAAAATAAGCATGTGTATGTCCAGTTTTATTATTTGAGGTGGGTCAGAGGATTGAATTAATTACTGAAACAGCAAGCAGCTTTTTTAACTTCTGGAAAATTATTTGGTGCTCCTCATCGCTTTAAGATACTGTAACATAGTTAACTCATCATTTTAAAATACTCTAATCTGTGAATATCATATCAAGATAAATGCCAAATCATATGCTCAGCTCACCAAGAGTGACCTCTGGGTTTGCTCATGAGTGCATACCACATTACCTGCTTAGTGGGTATTCAGCACCTTGCTTTGGGATCTTCAGGGGAGGTAGTAGCTGGACTCGCCTGGAGTAAGTGGGGCAGTGTTAGCTGTGTCCTGCAGTAGGTGGGGGTTGCAATGAAGGTCAAATTCCAAGTGGAATCGGGGGTTCTTCTACTGACTTCTATTAGCTGAACAGTCATAGCTGTTACAGTGCCTGTTGTGGGCCTTCCTGTGTTCGAGGTAAAAGAACCCCTCAGAAAAGGGTTTAGTCTCTACCTTGTACTCAGGCTGGATTACAAGCAGTCAGACACCTTAGGGAATGTGAAGTAGTTTCTTGTAGTGCTGTTAAACTATGGTCTAACCAGATCCTGAAGTTAGCTCCACTGCCACTGGAAAATCCTTTTATAGCCTCTATTGGGTAGTGTATTGTTTACTTTTTATAAAAAGATGGGAAGAAACAGCTTGAGGGCTGAGAGAAAATGGGCACTTGAGCATAATTTCTCCTTTTGATGCATGCTTTTACTCCCTCTTCCTCTCTGCTTGTAGTGGTTTAGTTTGCATTTTCCCCTTTCTGTGAGACAAGAACAGGGAGGAATAAAATTACAACAATTATATTTTTTTTTTAATTTTTTTTTTCCAAAAGAACATATTTGAGTAATCTTTTGCATCTTAATATACTGCTGCTTCACGCAAATTCATCTTTGGTGTAGAGATAAAATAAAATACATCCCTCTTCCAACGGCAAAAAAAAGTTTATATAGGATCTTTCTTTCACAGATAAATTTATAAACAAGCTTTCAGTAATACTCTTTCATTTATGTGTTTTTTCTGATTGTAGACAAAGGATCTGGTAATTCGCCTTCCAAGGCTACTGACTGGCAAATTAGAGCCTGTAAAAGAAAATCTTCAGGTGAGCTTCTGAATAGGTATTAAAAGTGTATTGTATACCCATATAGTTTGAGTTGTCCGAAGATAAAATTCCTGGAGGGGATTTTACACAGAAAGAATTTAATGAAATCATTTTAGTGGTGATATAAAATAACTGAGGATTTTGTTAAACAATTTCTTTTCCTCTATAGCGTTACCCAATACATGGAGCATTATCTTATTCTGTCTTCTACTCTGATGTAGTGCCTTCCTGCCAAAAGTTGCTATATGATGAAATAAATTGTTACGCATTTTTTAATGAGTAGAAAAATACTCAGTCTCTTTTTCCCCCCTTACTTATTATGGTTTTTTGCTTGGACTGTCCATAAGTATTTAGGAGCAAGAAATGTGCAGTTGATTATTTTTCTCCTGGCAGGTAGCTAGTCTGCCAAAATGTGCATTTGACACCTATTGTCTGATAGCAGATGGTCGTTATTAACAACTGTTGGGTAAATAACTTCAAACCCATGGGGACTCCTTTTCCTTTTGAAAATGTAACCATGTATTGGTTTAATTACTGTGCTGTAAAGCCATTGAGGCCAAACAGCATGATGTAGTGTTACAATTTGTGAAATTCCATTATTCTATAACAAATAACTATGAATCAAAATGTATAATTTTCAGACAGACTCTCTGCTCTGAAACTATTAAACACTAGAAATCTTGCAATCTGAAATGTGTGTGTGGTAAGGGAGGAGACTGGAAAGTAGCAGACTGTTCTAATTAATTGTGCTTTCTTTTTAACACATATTGTTTCCAAAGTCTAGGGATCCATTATTATAATGAATGTATTTTTAAAGTCCTCAGTTCTATGTGACTATCTTGTTTATCTCCCAAGAAATACACAGTGTAGCACCTCTATTTTTAAAATACGTGAGAGATCGAAAGAGAGGAAGGATTTTTAGGTCCTCACTCTTAGAATCTACTATTTCTTAAAAGCTCAAGCCTTTCAGGAGGTTGGATTCTGAATCTGTGCTCAGACTATATTTCCTAAATCGGTCGTGGGAGGACAGTACTTGGAAAGTGGAATCACATACCTACAGTTCAGAAATGACCAGGCTGTATCCCTCATTCTGAATGGACTGCTATTTAGAAACAAGTACAGTGGCTCATAATGCTTGTCAGAAGATACCAGTCATGGACTAAATGTGCTGAAGGATGGCTTAGTCCGTCCTCTGAGGGTTTCATCAAGCACAGTTAGAGATTCACTGACAGGGTAAAACCTGAAAGCTTGCGTTACCGCTGTCTATTGTGGGAATAATGCATACTTTGAGTATTGCTGAGGCTTACACAGTAAGGGTATTAGCATGTGTGGCCTAGAGAATATTAAATATGTTTGCTGTCTGAGTGCAGTCAAAGCAATTTTACACTTGAGCTCACTGATCATATCAAGAGGAAGCTCTTCCATGTCACAGAGTAGAAGCTAAAAGCTCAAGATTCTTACCACAATTACCTCTATTGTGGCCCCAGCTTTAGATCTGCAGGGATTTAACATGGGGGTCTTAACTCCAGTTATTTACCTTGAGGCAGGAAGTTACCCTGCCAACTCAGGTCCATGGAAGATACCACTCATGGGCAAACACTTAGTTTCATACTTGAATGTTGTCTTAGTTGATTGGTATTTTGTGTGGTGCATAAATATTTTATAAAGCAGACAAGTTAAAACCAGGAGTTGGAAAGCCGTGATTATAGTCTAGAAACAAGTCCCTGTAAGGATCTGTAAGTCCTAAGGTAAATTCAAAACCCAGATTCTAAGCCCTTCCCTTTGCATTTGACAAGCAGTTTTGGAAAAGAGCTGCAGCCTTGGCACATCAAACTGGGCAAACAAAAATGCCACCTTCTTGCCATTTGAAATACCTTAGTTTGGTATGAAAGTCTGGTTATGTTAACTGGCAAGCACACACACTTCATGACTGAAAACAAGCTGCTTGTAAGTGTCACTGGAGAACAGAAGAAATGACTGAGTTAACAGACACTCTTGTATGCTGAATTCTTTTTCAACAACTCAATAAGTTGCTTGCCATTCTGCACTTTGGGAGGAGTGCTCATGATTTTATTGAAAAAATGTGTTTTGTTTTCCTTTTGGGAAATCATAATTGAAGTCAAAGCAGTCTCTGAAAAAGACGTCTTACTTTAGACATTAATGAACTGTAGAATAAATTGAATATACCACATATTCTACACATCTCTTTTAGGTTCAGCAGTCTTAAGGTAAAGACTATAGAAATTATACTCCCTATTATAAAAATACAACTTGGATACATTAGCAAAAGAGGTAACACATTAGCAAAAGTAGGCACTAGCTATTTGATTGCTATGTTTTACAGAGCCCAACAGCTCCACAAGAAAAATGTCTCATGACAGCTTGGTACTGAAAATGATAAAGGACTCTTAGGGGAGGATTTTTATGCTTGTAACTGCCATACATATGGAGACACATTTTTTGTTCACATCTCAGACAAGCTGAAAAATACATAACATTGACAGAAGTCATGTTTATTTTGGGGATATTCTATAAACAAATTACATTTTAATCCAGAATGATAAATAATTTGCATTGTCTGACTTGAGAAGAACTGGACTGGCAGATATTATCGTAGTTTGCATTCTTGTTGCTGTGGGACAAAGGCTAGAAGAATTTTGCATTAGTTTATTTCAGTGGCGCATTAAAATAAGCTAAGTTTGCTGTAGCTGACTTATGAAGATAAAATTGTGCTCTTTTTCAGGTTTGTCAAATTGAACTTGGTTTTCAACGTAATGAAATTCAACAGATTGTGTATAAAACTCCCAAGATTTTAACAGCAAGTAAAAAGAGACTCAAACAGACATTTGACTACTTACACAACATAATGGGCATTCCCCACCACATGCTTACTCGCTTTCCTCAGGTGAGCTGTTAATCTGGAAATAAATTGTAGGTACTCTTGTCACAGCCAGTTCACTAATGTGCTGAAGGTGGAGCCTTGCTGTATGCAGGACATATGTGAATTCTTCGACTTGTCTGTGGCTTCTACTCTAATTGAGATAACTTTTATTAGCAACCCAGAAACCAGTAAAAATTTCAGTGTAGAAGTGCTGCTTTTTTTCCTGTAGCACATGTGACATCACTACCCCCAGTCTTGTGAATTTTTAGGTTTTCAACAGAGGTAGTCATGCTCATCTCTTCTGTATTCATGCAAGAGAGATTACTGCCTGCTTAGGGATTTGCTTGTCCAAAATCCTACCTAAGAAACATAAGAGAAGACAGATTATGCAGAAGATCTGTTCATTAGATAACATTTATATATATATATACACAGACATAAACATTTCTTTAGGTTTGTCTACTTAAAAAATAAGCTTTAGAGATTTTAGGATCTGAAAATACAGTGTAAAGGTAAGAGAAGTTCTATCCATTAGGCAATCAGATTCTCGTTGGTCTTCTCATTGCTGCAGCAATTGCTAAAATACCACAGGATTGAAAATAGATTCATTTCCTGATTACTATTTTGGGGTTTTATCCTACCTGCTCATTACTGTTATTTCCTCACAAATTAAAAGCTGAAAGTGTTAGTCACTTCATTCAATGCTGACATGCAGTTGCACTATCTTCATATAAGGTAAAAATGAAAGCACAAATTACAACTTCTGAACAGCAGTAATTTTCTTTCTAAAGCAAATCTAGTAGAGAATCTAAGTGGCTAAAAAGCCAAAATTGTATGGGGGAATAAAACTGTTCCTCAGGATTTTGATCATCTTGCCATTTAATATATCTTTACTTAACAAGGATGCTTGCTCTAATGCTCATGTGTGTCACTTTGCCCTTCTTGATCTGTAAGTGGCCATAAGTTTTGCTCACTTCCTTCTCAGTTGTTTTATTATTGGCTTTGTGGTGGTTCACCTCATTATTTTTCTTCCCTTCATTTGGAAGGGTAACTGGAGAGTTTCCTCTGTTCCTTGTTCTTGGCAGTCACTTCCTCTCTTTCCTGTTCTTCCCTTTCATCCTCAAAAACTGTGAGTTCCGGGATACAAGTAGTGCATGTCTTTATATGGTTGGGCCTTTAACTTGTGCATTCCCAAATGCGTATTTGTCTCCGTGTGTACTTGCTTCTATCCTGAATGACAGTAATGTTGAAAATAGGAAGTATACAGGACATTTTTGGGGTCAAATTCTCTCTGATGTTTCAACTGCCCTAGTAACCACTCTTTCTGTCGGCTATCTCCATAAATGGTGCTTAAGTGTTTGTGGGGTTTTTTTCCTCCTGTCTTCTGACTCCCTTTTAAAATTCAAGGAAGGCAGAGGAGGAGCAGTAGTTTTGTTTTTCCCTCCTTGTTCGAATTAATTTGCATCCTCATGGCATTCTTCTTTCATCAATGTAGTCTCTCTTTTAGTAAAGTCTCTGCTTGCTGTAGCATTCACATTTTCACCAGTATCTCCTCTACAGCATCTCTCTCTATTCAGTTTTACTGCTCAGAAATGAACTTAGGTCTTTGCTTTTATGACGTAATTGTGCATCTTGTCTTTCACACTTCCCTCTCTTTTTAGATGTTCTGCTGATTTCTTTTGTGTTTCCCCTGCTATTGTTCTCATTTTTGACTGTCTAGATTTTTTTTTGTGGCAGGTATCTTCAAAGGTAGGCATTGCTGCGCAGCAGAAGACAAATGGTTGCTTTGAGCCACCACACTGCACCTTTTGGCCGCGTTATGATGACAGCAGTCACATCCGCTCACCTTTGCCCTTGCCACTGTGCCATTTTTTGTTTGCATTATGCCATGTGGTCACCTCTTCATTTCATCCTTGTAACAATGCTCATTTGACTCTGTCTGATGCTAGAGGGAAAATGCCCCCTGTTTCTGAGTTTCTCTCTCCACTTTTCTTGGCTGTGATTACACAAAAGTAATATAGTTGTTATATAGAAACAACTCTCAAGCACGCTAGGTTTTTTGTGTCATTCCCTGTTTTCTGTTGTGTATGTCAGCATGTTGTATTGAAGTATTTATTTAGAGTTTAGATAACTTATACATAAATGTAACCTACCTGGTGTTTGATGTAAATTAAAGGAAAATAAGCCTATTATTTGTTTTCTTCCTAGACCTGCAGTTTGTCTTAAAAAGGCTCTTACTTTCAATGCCTCAGAGTCTGAAATTTAGACAACCTAAAAAATTCTTCCCTTTTTTCTTTCTTAGGTTTTCAACTCAAAGCTATTACGAATCAGAGAGAGGCATATGTTTCTTGCATTCTTGGGAAGAGCCCAGTATGACCCAGCACAACCCAGCTACATCTCTCTGGATCAGCTGGTATCCTTGCCCGATGAGGTGTTTTGTACAGAGATTGCCAAAGCTTCTATGCAGGACTTTGAAAATTTCTTAAAAACACTTTAATTTTTTTTACGTGTGTTACTAATTATAGAATTAAGTTAGGAAATAAACATATTTTATAAAACTACATCCCTTTTAAGGTCTCTTAACTTTTAAATTACTGGTTTAAAAAGTGTGTAGGATTTAAAGGCTCACAGTAATATTTATAGTAACTTAAAAATATATTTCAGAAGGATTGAGTGAATATGTTGTTTGCTACTAATCCAAGCCTTGTAATTAATCACTTAATTAATTCAGAGTGGATGATGCAGCACACTAACTGAAAGGTATATTCAAATGGATTCTTCTTTTTTTCTTTTGATAATGGTGGAATTTGGGGAGAACTGAAAACTGGCTAACAGTTTATTTCCTGTCTTGCCCTCTGTTGTCTTCTTTCACCCTCTTCCCCAAAAGTTAGGATAGCAAGATAGTGTGGTAGTGAAGTACTGTTGTGTTTACCTGCTTGAGGTAATAATAACATTATTTTCTTTGTATGGTAGAAAGACACCATTACTTGTGTGAAGCTCCTCGTAGAGAAAGGCATCCTTTCAATAGGTGACAAAGGTGTTTCCTTGTGAAGCTGGCTGCTGAAATTAGTATCCTAAAAGCTGGCCAGCAATGTTAAAAAAAAAATAATCAGCAAACTGAATGTAGGCAAATTATAGAAAGAAAATAAAACTGTTAGCGTCCCTGAAATCTAGAAGGGCTTTATTTTAGTTACTTTTCTTTTCCCCTTGTTCAGTTCCCTCCCCCCGCATACCAATAAGATTTGTGTGGCTTTAATATACAAGTAAACATATGAAAAGAGGCTCTGGTATATATTAAGGTGATAAGAGTTAATTCGTTGTAAAAGCTGAAGTGAATGCTGACATTGGGCATCATGGGAGTATTAAAAATACTTAATCTTATCATTAAACAAAGCACATTAATATGGAATTATCAAATGCTTCACAGTGTATTTGGGAAAAATTAAAAAGCTGCCTAAATCCACATGCAGACTGTCTGATATTGTTTAGAAGTTTCCATTCCTTCATTAAAAACAGCTCAGGAAACTGAAATCCAGATGTTTTAATTTGAATTTAAGCTTATTTAATGTAAAAGCCTCAATGTTTTAAAACTTCATTGTTGAAGCTAAAAATAGCAATTTTTATGCACACGGCAGAATACAATTCAAAAGGTTAAATTTTACTAATAGGTGGGAAATAAAGTAAGGTTAAAGATTTAAAGAATGAGAAATGTAGTGATCTCTGGATTATGACTTTGGATAAATTCTTATTTATCCAAATTGAGAATTTGAAAATGAAGTGCTTGAAAGACATTGAAAAAAACACATTCATTGTCTGCAATATGTATCTGAGATGCCCTCTTTTGTCCTTTTTCTCATGTTTCCTATTCCATTGGCCTGGGATGCTTGCTTGAAATCCTCTATTAAGTAGACTGTTCTTGGTGGAGTCGCATCACAAACTTCATGGTGGCTGAAATGTGATGGCTAAGCACTTTCCCCCATTTCCTCCTGTTCAATAAAAGTATCCAAGTCTAATATGCTTACTTGGATTTTTGATTGTATTAAATGCTAATAACAAACTAATCTTCAAACAATCTTGTAAAAAATAATGTTTATAGTAAAAATGTGAATAGAAAGTATGTAGGTTCATTATGTTTAACTTTTGCAGATTTGCTTTACTAGTCCCATTACTATGTATTACCATGTGTTAAACCATTGTAATAGAAATTATATTGCAGAGTGTGTATATTTTCAATATCTCAAATTTTGAGCTTTGAGTTCCTTTAATGTTTTTAAGTGTAGAAATGAGTGCTGCCACAGCTCAACCAGTTTCTTTGAAATGGATAAACTTCTGCCAAAATAGCTTCCCAGAACCACGATGAAGAATGGAAGCAAAACATTTAATGGGAGTGCTAAAAAAGGGAGAGAGGAAAGAAGAACTTTTCGTGGACCATGCCAGAAACTTTGTGGCTTTAATTAGAAGAAATGTTTGGCCTAGAATTAGCCCCCTACCCCCCGTTTCTAGAGGGGGCTGTTCTCGGCCAGGGCTAGAGCCGCCTGGGAGTGCGCGCCTGCAGCCCCTGCGGCTCGCTGGGTGCAACAGGGCACCGACCCTGCGCCTTGTGCTGCCCTCTGGGCTGTGCTGTTTGCCTTCCTGATTGAAACTGCCCACTGCCTTGCCTACTCCGTATTTCTGGGCTACCTCCACCTCCGCATTTTGTTTCTCTCAAAACGCAGTGGTCCCTTCCTGAAGGAATGGCTGGGGAGAGGCAGCGGTCTCTACCTCAGAACGCAGAGCTGCTCACCTGGCGGCTGCGATACCTGAGCAGAGATAAGTTTCTGCTTCTTGGCGTGACCGATTGGCGCTTTGCTTATTGTGCCTTACAAAGCTAAATTTCATCGTTTTACTATTTTTAGCTGCCGCCTATACCCGCCCCCCCGCCAGGGCCCATGCGCCGGTGCCGGGGCAGCGTTAGCGG
>VYZQ01025551.1:16887-31372 GCA_013400655.1 Mystacornis crossleyi | reverse complement strand
TTTCATCCAAGGCCCATCCCCCGTGGCGGGGAACCTCCTCACAAAATGAACTGCAATCAAAATAAAAGGTTGTGGCTTGTTTAGTGCAGTAATATTTGGGTGAGAGGAGACTAGATTGCTTTCCACATGCTCTTCAGGGGGGAAAATAGCAGGGTCAGAGAAAAGTGGCACTTGAGACTAAAAACAAGTGGACATGAGTGAATTTAGGCTGGAAATTAAAAGAACATTTCTAGCGATCAGATCAGTGGGGTCTGAACCAGTGGCAGCAGTGAAGAGAGAAATGGACCGGTTTTCAGTCAGAGTTCAGTAAAGTCATGGGAAAGATTTATATGGTGTGATTTTCACATAATGTGATTTGCTGAGTCAGTTGGGAACTAAATCTGCAGATTTATGAAGTCTTATGTTCTTCATTGCTTAATCACCTTTGTGTGCATCATATGTGATGCACACAGCTTGCTTAGACTGTGCCAACTTATTTAACCTCAAATTGATACTCAACAGCAAGACAAACTTTCCATGAGAGGCATGGAAAGAGGATCCTTATTCATAACTACATTGCTCAAAAGTACTCAGACTCAGAAAATTTATGTATTTATAGGAGGTGCTATACACTGTGCAAAAGCTACATTACATTCTAAAAAAAAAGGATGGAATTATTTTCATTTATGTGAAACCTACATTTCATAATTTTGTCAAAGGAAACACAAAATGGGTGCAAACAAAACTTCTGGTCTTCTAAGAGGACATAAAACACCTTTAATACCAGTAAAATTTACTGATATTATTTACTTCTTTTCTGACACAAGTGCAAACCTTAAAAAATACAAAAAACCATAATGTCTGTTCTCTCTATTGCATTCAAACTTCTACAACTACTTCACTGGAAAAGTGTGATAGTAATTTTTACTGAAGTAAGAGATTGAATTTGGCATAGTATTTAAAAGGAACCTCTTGGAAGTTAAGATCCATTAAATGTGAATTTCACCAGTAGAAATTCAAATGCACATCATTTCTCTCAGGATAATAAATATGAAGGCTCTGGTTAGCTAAAAACATTCATCCTCAGATGCTTATCAGTTACAATTAAATATACATGAAAGTTTTCCTACTAAAAATGCTTGTAACGGGCTATTCCAACCTTAGGAAAAAAAAATAGTTTTAAAAATATATGCGGGAAAAGAAAGAGGCTCTGGTGAACAAAGGTTACCTAACTTCAACTGCGAAATGTTTCTTCATTTTACTCCTTCACAGTGATAGATTGAGGGTGGGGGAGGGAAAGCAGTGTATCTTAATAGAGCACTTTAAATGATGAGAGTTGCTGTTAAAAGAAAGGAGAAGCAAATTCCTAGGGAGATGAGCATCTTGGGTTTGCCTGGCTCACACTACTGGAGAGTATTTGGCTTGTTTGAAAAATATTTTAGTGTTTCAATACAGAACCCTCTGGGCTCTATACAGAGCACAGTATCCACTGCTTTACCACTGCAGACTCTGCAGAAGGTTGTGCATAGGGTTCTGCAAAATATCTGTTCTTCCAGGATAAACATCCTTTTTGTAGAAAATTGAAACAGAAAAAGAATGCAGTACACTGACATGTTGCTAAGCAGCAAAAAGGACATATGTCAAGATCTTTTGTATTACTACACTTCCCTTCCTCACACCTTCATCACACAAGCTGTTATGATTCTTATGTATGCATAATATGGGGAGAAATTACACAGAAGCTAGTTTTCCCTCATTTCTTCTCTATTTCCATTTTTTAAAGATCCAGTGTTAAGGAGAGGTCCTTGGTGGGTCTAATCTGGTTGAGACATTACTAGTTTCAGGTCAGTGCAGGGCTTTAGGCATTTTTGGTGTAGATTATTAATTCATTAGTTGATGGGCATCCTGTTGAAGCCTTCTGGGCCTGGGTTACTTCCAGAAATAAAATGAAAATCTTGCCAAAGGGGAGAATATTAACCTTAGAAATAAAACTGGCCTCTCTAGGCCATGAGGAGGTCAGCAGTATTCTGCTGGGATAGTTAAGACCTACAAAATGGTGACTGCCAGAAAAAAAGGGGTAATTAGAAAGCATTAGCAAGTAGGAATTCTGAGATGGTTTGCACTAACCCCTAATTTATGTTGCTTGCCATGTCTTGTTATTCTCTGGAGTAGGCATAGTTTCTTCCTAGCCAGTTTTCATGGGTAAAGCATTACGGTCTCCCTTTAGCTCTCCCACAAACCTTTGTGTGAGTAGTTTCAGTGACATGTGTTTGTAAAGTGTATTAAAGACCTTTTGATAATTGATTATAATTTTTGCAAGGATGTATTTTATAGTGGTCACATTCCATGCTTTTAAAAACATTTATTTACTGTGAAACTATTGCAGAGTACTTTCAGCACGCACTGTCTTCCTGATAACAAATTTCTCCCTAAATGAGAAAGATCTTTCCTTAATTTAAAATTTCAGTGTTGAGATTATTTTTTATTATTACAGCTAATTAATAATCTCTTTCAAGTACTTTCATATTTTTAAAAGGACTAATGAGACCCAAATTTCTTTTTGCTTCTATCAGACCAACTATGATGAGGTAATGGTTGCACTGCAAGTTGGCATTGGAGCAACAAATTATACATCAGTCAGGGCTCATGCCATTTTCCCTATGTGCCCTGTGACTATATGACTAATAAAATGCCTGTTTTTATTGTGAGTTGTCCAGCTTCAGAATAATAATCATCCTTGAAGATTAAATTAATGAAAAATCAATTTAGCAATCAAATATTTCAGCCATAGTGGGTGGCTGAGTTAAGAAGGTATTATAAGCAGAGTATAATTTGTTCGGCCATATAGGCAGTTGTTGGATTTCTTATTCAGCCATCAATTACTGCAAAATGGTTAGCTGAAATTACAATTAAATAATGGTTGCAAACCACACTGTTAAAGCACAATCACATGTGGAAACAGCTGTAATTATTTTAGAAGTGACCATCCCTGCTGTTTGCTTCTTCTGTTCCTCTGGAGGTGATGGACCTCGGAGAGGGGTTTCTGTCACANCTTCTTCTGTTCCTCTGGAGGTGAGAGGGGTTTCTGTCACGCGCTGCCTTGCTCAGGCAGCTTCAGCCACCACCAAGCCCTGGTTTGGGCAGAAACCTTCACAAGGCCATTGTGGTCTCTCCGTCTGGGCTTGTAGCTCCCAGCAGAATGACAAAAAGCAGCCAAGGCTGGTCATGTCCTACGCTGCTCCCATTCTGCCTCCCGGGGGGGTTTGCCTGTGAGCGTGGGGTTGGCTCACATGAAGTCGTCCTTAAGCCCTTTCAGGATGAGACATTTATAACGGCGTCTTTCATGCCTGTATGTAAAGAGGGATTACCTGAATGTGGTTGCCCAGTGCTGCTGTGACTGCTCCTGGAATGTTGCTGCTATAAGTACTTCAGTAATGTTTCTTGTCCTACAATTGCCCTTCTGTCGAACTGTGCGTAGGTTAGGAACTGGACTGTAAGAGCACTATTTTCGGGGAAAGTATTTTAGGCTTTCTGTTTCAATTCCCCACATGTTCAGTATGCATCTTTATGACATGAGTGAAAACAATTAATTGCTTCTTGATGAAATAATTGCCCCCAGTTTACTGTGTGCCACAGAACATTATAAAGGACATGGGCAAGGCTTTGAAATTTTCTCTCAGGGTTTTCAAGGGAAAATGATGATAAATTAAGAATTTGGAGCTCCTCATGAGTTTGTGATTCCATGTCAGGGCTCAACTTCTCAGAGAAAAGCAGTGACTTAGTAATCCAAGCCAAGTCATTCCTTTTTATTCATGGTACAAGGGGTTTTAGTACTTGCCGTCTGTCTCGTAGAGCATTATGTGCTCACTTACATATTCAGTGGAAAGGTTGTTCTGTGCAAGCTTATCTGTTGCAGTATTTCCAGATACCCTGTTTTAAAGCATTTGCTAGTAGGCATATGTGTACAATACATCATGAACAAATGCCAAAAAATATCCTATAAAACTTACTTTGCGTCTTGAAAGAGGATGTAAGTTCAGATGTGCTTCAACACTGCACCACGGATGTGTCTTTTTAGCAGTTTTACGTGTAGGCGTTTGCTATTAGGTGTTTGCTATTGTTAAAAGTGACAGCTACATCCCCCTCTTTTGGTGAGCCTTTTAAAAATAAGTGTAATCTACATATGGTTTGCATAATTTAATTTGTAATTTGCATATGTTAATTGACAGGCATTGCAGCGACAAATGGTATTGCATGTAGTCAGCCTAAGTTGTAAGAGTTACTAGAAAGTTTGCTCAAAGGCTCAGGAAAGACTGAAATGCCATTGATTGTCCCCAGTGATGCTGGGGATGGGGAGGGCTCTGTATTGCACACTTCAAAAGCGTAAATAATAAACACAGTGGTTGGTTTCCTGGTTTTAAAATACATCTTGCAACTTTGGAAGGGAATCATTCCCTGCTGTCTTTGCCTTCCATGGCAGTAGCTACATGCCAGATCATATAGAAAATTACTCATAAAGTGAGCTTACATTTCTGTAACTTTTTTGGGGAATGAGGGTCCTAATTTCACCAGTTAAATAATATATTAAGTAAATGTCTCTTGTACCCGTGCAGAGGAGTCAGGAAGGAAAACTGATGCAGAGTGAACCACATGAACACACCACTTTGTAGGATTGAAAATACGAGATTCGTTTCTGCAGATCACCTGTGTGTTTTGCAAGTACAAGCCAGATCAGCATATTCAAAAACATGTCCTGGAGGAGACATCAAAGTTTTTGCTCAAAAAGGTGTTAGATAGGAAAGGACATAGTAGGGAATAACTGCTTTAATGATATTTAGGTTGCTGAATATTGCAACAGTTGACCTGTACCGGAATAATCTTATAACAGGAGCCCCCTGGGATTCCTCTGCTCCGTAGCAGACACACTGGCATCAGTTTATGTATTTTCTAGGCCGTTAAATTTCAAATAAGAGCAGTTTCATATTACTACAGTCACAGTGATGCATTCTGAAAAAATAGTGAAAAAGACAAAAAGAAAACCTGTACAGTTTTCCATCACAGTGACAGTATTGTGGTATCAATAATATGGATCATCCATCTTGCAGTAGTGTTTTCCTGTAGTTAGCAGACAAGTGGCCAATGACTCTTCCCTTCAGCATACCTAATGTCACCAGCAGTAAAGTTTTTATTCAATGTTTCAGCAAGACTTCTGCTTAGAATCACATTTAATAAAGATTAGGTAGTAATTCCTGGTAAATCTAAGAAAATGATTGAGAGATGGGCAGGTAGTTGGAAGAATCCCCCATAATTGTCATCTCACTGTGCCCTTTAAGAAACATCCATTGGCAGTCACTGTCTTGGGACTAGACTGCAAATGTGGCATTTGCCTAGGACATGTCACCCCAATGTACCACAGTCAGTACAGTCAGCACTGTGTATGGAAAGGAGCTGATTATTCCACATCAGTTGTCTAGTTATATAAAGGATTTTTTAATTTAAAATAGATTACTATCGAATATATCAAAATATTCTTAATTTCTGGAATCACTGAGGAGACAAAAAAAGACACCCACAACATAGATATGGTAAATTTTTTCTATGACACTGGAGTGTAAACATAGACTTTTCTCTGAACGAAAAGAAAAAGTATGAATTTTTCTTGGTTTCTGATCCCATTTGGGTTAAAATTTGCTTATAAAGTAAACGCCACTTCTTCTTGACACTGTTAAGAGTGTAAGTCCTCAAATGTAACTTGTAACTGATGCAGTAAACAAAAATGTCGTTTTGTTAATACTACCATTTGCTCTTAAATCTTCTCAGAGTTGCATGTAAACCTGTGTTTTGAAATTCAACCACTCCCATCACCCTTCTGATGATTCTGAAGGTTTGGGTGCATTTATCACTACTCAGAACATACAGAGCACAAATAACTTAGCAAACAAGAAGCAAACACAAATTCTTCAATGGAAATGCTTTGGGTGACCTTGTGAGTGCCTTCTATGTGAGTACATCTTTGAAGGACATTGAATGGAGCAGACAGCTTACAAAATGGGAGAGTAAAATGTGAATGGGATTACATACAAGTGATGAAACTCAAGGGGAAAAAAGCAGGTGGAAATAGAAGAGGAGGAGCAAAAGTTCAGCTTCCCTAGGCAGCATCCCCACGCAGAGCAAAGGCTTCCTGTGAAGTTGCTCTTTGGGGGTGTAGCGTGCCATCTGCTTGGAAGTGGTGGATTTTTAGGAGACATTAAAGGTGACAAAAGTCATTCAGAGCCACTGCTTGTGATTATGCTGAACGCCACCTCACGGGAATAGCTCTGGGAAATGAGACTCACGCTGCTTTGCCGACAAAACGTGTGTGTGGTTAGAAGCTCCTGTTCCACCCCAGCAGGATGCTGGGGGAGTGTGTAGGCATAGACGATTATCCTGGAGAAAATCAGAATTACTTTGCTAAATGTGTATTGCTCCTGGAGTGGGCACATCATGGACACAAAGCACATGCTGTAAGAGAGGGTTGGTATTTTCTTCTTTCAGAACTATGGGGCCCTATACCCTGTACCAGCGTCAGGGCAGTGACAGGTGAGGCTCGGCTGTACGGTGTGGCAAAACCAAACCACCCCATGAATCTTGTCTGCAGCTATGTGACATGCCTTGTGGTACACTGCGCAGTCAGTGCAGGCACCTGGTGGGCACAGAGTCTGGGGACGAGAGGTTCTACCATCACACTGGTTGCTGTGGATTGTTTTCTATGTTATCTTGCATATATTCAAATATTTAATGACCTGTTCCTAAGTTCAAAGCCACAGCTCAGTCCATCAAAGTAATTTCAGTCTTTTGCAATGGCAAGCAAAACAGCCATCCCTTTTCAGGACCACTTGCCTCTGAGGTTCTTGCAAAAGCAGGAAACAACAAGAATTTCAGCCTCAACAGCCTGAAAGAATAAACTCCCTCACATAATTTTAGCACTTCCTAACTCTAACCAGATGTGAGGTATGCAAGAACAGCCTTTTAATTTATATTTGTAGTTGTGCTGATTCTAGGAACAGGAGGATAGGAGTGATGTGGTTAAAGTACTGTATGAAATACAAGAGTGCTGATCCAAAAAGATTTTAAATGTCATGTTCAGTCCAAGGCTTGTGCAGAGGTCTGGGAACAACTCCTATTTATCTAAATTGCTTTATGCTTCACTGTGGGCAGTTTTTCCTCCATTTCTATTTTTTGTAACAAAATGACATTTTAGTTTTGAATTAATCCACAATTTTGCTGAAAAAAAAAATATGCAAGCTTCATTTTATATTAGAAAGCAGTTGCAGAGTAGAGCCCATGTTTTCAAGTTGTGTTTAGCATGCTTTTTTTGGCATAATCCAGAAGCATGTGCAGCAGAAACAGCGTGGCTACCTGGCCTGCATCAGAGTACAGCACTCCTCCTCTGCCCTCACCTCTTAGGTGACTAATTTCATATAAATGAAAATTATTTTCTTTAATTCTCCTCATCATTATACAAGCAAAATTCCTGTTGTTATAGTGGGGATTCACGAGGGGCCAGTATTTGTGAATAATGTCTGAAATAAGGTCAGTATTAACAGGGGGACAAATATTTTGAAAATATTGATGTATTAGTGTATTAATGCAGTGAAGGAAGGTTGACTTTAGGCAAAGATGTTTTTCTACGGTTATGGTGAAAAAACCAACTTTGTAGGAGTGTTACTTTCTCTTACTCTTTTGTGTAATGGATGCTCACAACAGAACAATTTTGGACTGGTGTTTTCTGCGCTTTACTCCAGCACCTTTTATATTTGTTGTATAATAGAAGTATGAATTGGTTCTTACCAAGCTTACTCTTACATTGTGTCAGGTTTTGTAAACAAAAAGGTCAGCTCGCTATTTACTGCAGTAGCTGGCACACAAATTTGTTTCCAGATCCTGAGTTGAGTTTGCAATGCTGATGTTAAAAAATATATGTTCTTAGTTGTGAGATATGTACAAATTACTTGGAAGTCAGGGGGGTATTTCAAATACATATGTATACAGCAATATATTTGCATGTTCACACTGCGAGATGGAGTATATTTTTTTTTATGCAGAGTCCTGTTTGACATAATGAGTCTGAAGTATACCAAATTAAATTAGTTTTCCCATTTTAGGTGATTTCTTCAAGTTTTTTAATTTTGGTAGATTTTGAAAAAAATATATTTAATTTTTCAAAGAAATATTTTGAATTGCATGGTTATATACATATTAAGGTATCAGAACATTGAGTTATATATCTGGGATCATTCTCTTTGATGTCAACGGGGATTCTTACTGGGAGACTTGCACAGTAACTCTATCAAGCACTGCTGATAAATAAAAGTTATTGCTAAATCTTTAGAAAAGAGCTTCCCACCTTGAATTTCTCTCTTGAAGTTCTGCAGAAAAATATGTTCCAAGGGAAAATTTTTATATGCATTCAGCCTAAGATAATAAAGTCTGTATATATTTTTCTGTTATTAAATTAAGAGGTTTTAGGGTGGCATCTGGAGCATGGGGTTCCCTGCACTGTCACTGTACTTGGATATCACTAGCTGTTGGTAGCTATGTCTAACTGTATGCAACAATCACTTCTGTAACTTTCTACCTGTTTATTTTTGGAAGTAGGTGTGATGGACTAGGGCAAGGATTGTGCCACACTTGTCCTTTTTTTTTTTTTTTTTCCATTTTTTTCTTAGGTTTCTATTTTGTTTGTTCTTAAGCAATGGTGTTGGTCTGGGTGGGAATTTAGGTTGATGCTGTGTGGTGGTGGTGATGTTTTATGGTCAGGGAGTCCCTGAAATTGTCCAAACAGTGGCAGTTCAAGACTGTCATGGGAACTGTATTTTACATAAGGTAGTTCCAGAAATCACAGTGACTCACTGTAGAAAAACTGGTCCAAGAAGATAATATAATGATGCTCTGGTAAATGTGAAAAAGTGTATCATACAGCTAAAAGGACAGAAAACATAGGAAGTGGTTGTTTCAAATTCAGCAACTACAACAGATTTGTTGTTGTACTTATTACTGGCATTACCTTTTTAGAGTTAAGAGCATTCTGCACTACTTACATAAAATTTTATTTAAAACTACATATAATGTGTGTTCTGACTGAAGCTTATAAACCTGCTACATACCTGCTACATTATAAACCCTTTTTTGAAAGTGCTTCTTTATTATTTCATGTTATTTTGTCAGACATCTGATTTGTATAACTGAACACAGGGCACTTGCCTTCATTTTAAGGGTAATAAACAAGGCACACTTTTTAAATCAACAAAATATTTTTAAATGGTGGACTATTTATCTAATTATTTTGTTCAGTGTGTTCAATACCGTTTTTACTTTCTCTGCAGTTAGCTTCCATGAGCTTGAAAGAGAGTGGGAAAGCAAGCTTTGCTGCAGAAAAAAGAGAAATCAAAGCCAACCACCAACAGCTTTTTGAAAAAGAGTGTTCTGGTTGTTATAAAACATGTATATAACTGACAACTGATATTATCCACTGGTGAGATATTGTTCATACATCTACAGCATAACATTACCAGAAAAATCATGCTGGTTATCAATCCACATGTGCTCAATGCAGTTTGAGGATTTTGAGAATGCCATGTATATCTTTTATGGTGTCACCGTAACCCCTCACCTCCCACCAGTTCTCCAGACACACTCCCCACTATGTTATCTCCCCTTTGATGCACATATCAACCCATTTCACCTCTGATATCTTTCCCCTGAATGTGAACCATGCTGTGATGCTTGACTGACAGTGGTTGAGCACAAAGTCCTGTGTTCTGAGAAACGACTATCTTCCTCTTTCACGTGGCCAGCCTGCGGATTTCCATCTTGCCAGGAAAAGAATTCTCAGTGTTGAGGAGGTCAGCTGTGCCTGTGTGGCAAATGCCTTTATGAGCCCGTTTCACACACATACACAAGCTGACCAGAAGGTGTGTGGCCCTTTTCATCCGTCTCAGAGCCCAAACCAATATACTGTCCCTTCACAGGAATTGCTTCCTCAGACATTATACCAAGATATGCAAACATGTAGTTTTTGGGTTACTCAGAGTGTTAGTAGAGGAAGTTGGTGTCTGCCTACAATATGCTTTATAGAAACATTCATGGATATGTTTACACTGTACTAACCACAGTGGAAGAATAGCTTCCACTTCTTAAACTAGCTGCCATAAGTACTGCTATTGCTGTCTCTCAGTAGAAGGGAGCTTGTGGAGAGCTGCGGAAATCATCCAAGAAGAAAGGTAAATTCTGTCCGAGCTAAACCCTCTGAGGTCCCAGCAGCCTGTGCTTGTCCTCAGAGTTCACATCATAAATGGTGTCCTCAGGCTTCTCATTGGGCATGGTGATGATGACATGAGGTGCTGTTCTGGCAGATACAAACAGGACTGAAACCAAAAATAGAATTTATCAGAGTTGCAGCTAATTAAAGGTGTATGATGTTGCTGATTTTGCCTGGATGAAAATCAGGAACTTTAGAAGTGGAAAAGCCCTCCATTACACATGGAACTCTGTCGCAGTCACTCACAGCTTCTTTCCTAATGTTTCTAAGGGTGAAAGGGACCTATGCGTTTTTGAGATCAGTACTTTCTCATTGGTTTATTCTTCCCTTATATAGTCTGCATGTGTTAAATAGTATTTCTAGAATATATGTAAGACTTTTTTATGCCTCAGCTTCCCATCTCAACATGGCTCAGAGGAGAGACTGGAGATGAGAAAATGGTAGAATTATATTTGTAGACATCTGTCTCCAGAACAACTTCTCTCCAGAAAATATAGCACGACAGATCTTACTATGTGCTTTTGTAGCAATAATTGGAATGTTTATACAATTTGGGGGGATGAAGGGGGAAGGGAAGGCAGATCCCCAGCATAATGGGCAAGTTCTTAGCAAGTGGTAATTGATGTGGTTCCAGTGATTTGCCTAATTTTCATTGAACTGTTTGATTTAGACCAGTAAGAGATTAATCAACTGGATGGCTGTGAAATATGTGGGTTGGTCACTTAACCCACCACCAGCATGAACTCACCACAGAAAGGCAAACACCTGTTTTCTGCAGCAACCAAGCTTTGGTTTTGAGGTCTTTGTCTGTATTCTGACTCAGACCAGCTTGGGTACCTGCTTAAAAGGATTGTGGCAGTCTGTGAGGGTATAGCAAATATCACTTTCTCTTAACATCATTTTGCTTATGTTTTTACATAATTCTTTTTTTTCATGCCATGTTTAGCATTCTACTAGGTCAGATGAAGTCAGGGGTCAGGAGTGTGCTTGATTTAATACAACTGGATGGTTTCCCTGCTTTTTGTCCCTTCCATTGGTGTCCTGTCATTTGAATTTTATGTTTTTGCCTTTATTTCTTGAGACAACTTTTCTGGGTATCATTTTCTCTGCTGTGTTGGTCCTTTATGCTGGTACAGATTGCATTTGTTCATCTAAAATGCCTGTCCTGCACAATTTCCATCATTTTTACGGTCTTACATTTTGTCATTTTCTGCTTGAGTTTGGTTGTGGTTTGTTACGTTTTGACAGTGGTTTGTCATACAGCTGTGAATGACCTCTTTGGTTTGCTTTTAAAACTTTCTTCTTTGCAGTTGTTGAACAAAGTTAGCTGAACTACTCTTTCTTCAAACAGAATGATTAGCACAGACAGAAGTGTGAGTGGCTGTACACTGCAAGCAGGCGAACCATTTGTTCTGGCTTTATTTGCATGCAGAGTGTAGAATTTTTATGCAAACACAAATACTCTCTTTGCTAAATATTCATCATGGGACTGATGATTTTGATTTATAAGACATGGAAGTTTTAGAGTTAAAACTGGAGCTTCCTCATCTAAGATATGTCTTTTTGTCTGTGGAACAAGAACATGGGTAAACCGCCAAAACATTTCTCCCCTCCAGCCTAAAAAATCGGCTTAGACCATAGGCTTCCTGATAAATCTGCCNTAGGATGATGCCCAGAGGTGCTCTCCAAGTCCAGGTGCTATCCTGTGAATGGGATCTTGCACTTTGCTGCTTGCTCTCTACATTCCCTGGTCCAGACTCTCTGAGCCCAAGGCTGAAATGCTCGAGATCTGATGAATGAATTTTGTACTGAGCAGTTCTTTAAACACTGGCGGTCAGCTTCCAGTGTAATAAGAAAAAGGTTGGGAGGAGATTTTATTGTNCCCACCAACACATTTCTCCCCTCCAGCCTAAAAAATCGGCTTAGACCATAGGCTTCCTGATAAATCTGCCTCCCATAACAAATTCTGAATTTTTCAGTGTGGGGTAAGTGTCTGGCCTGCTCTGTACTATTAGAAATGTAAATCAGTTGTTTAAACAATAAATTGTATGGGCTCTGAGTTTTCATTCTAGAATCGAGTAGTGGGCTCCCTAAGTACTTAGTGTTGTCAGTGGATACAGAGAAAAAAATTAAAGGTGGAAGCTGGTACGGAACTGTGCAGGGCTGGTGCTCTGCTATTTGTGCTTCAGCTTGAGACTGGTTATGAGACCTGCAGGAAAGGAGCTGAGACTTGAAGTCCACTGTGAGCCAGCAATGTTCCACTGCAGCAAAGAAATCAACAGCCTCCTGGGCTGCATGAGGGAGAGTTTGAGGCAGGTGATCTTTCCCTCAGCACTGGTAAGACACATCTGGTGTAGGATAGTCAGTTTGGACTCACCACTTAGAAGCAAGACATGGATATAGTGGAGTGAGTCCGGAAAAGACACTTGAATGTGATTAAGGGCTTGGAGGATGTGCTCTGTGAGGAGAGGCTGAGAGAGTTGAGTCTCTGCAGCCTGGAGAAGCCTATAATGTGTGTAAATATATGATGGGGACAGAGTAAAGAAGATAGAGTCAGACTTCTCAGTATTGCCGAGTGTAATGCAAGAGGCAATGAGCACAAAGTGAAACACAGTAAATTTAATCTAAACACAAGAAAAAGTGTTTTCCTTCAAAGGTGGTCAAACACTTGCACGGGTTACCCAGAGAGGTTGTGAAGGCTTCATCTTTGGAGATACTCAAAACCCAGCTGGACACAGCTCTAGACAAGACACTGCAGCACACTCNTCAGAGTGGAGGGTAGGATGATGCCCAGAGGTGCTCTCCAAGTCCAGGTGCTATCCTGTGAATGGGATCTTGCACTTTGCTGCTTGCTCTCTACATTCCCTGGTCCAGACTCTCTGAGCCCAAGGCTGAAATGCTCGAGATCTGATGAATGAATTTTGTACTGAGCAGTTCTTTAAACACTGGCGGTCAGCTTCCAGTGTAATAAGAAAAAGGTTGGGAGGAGATTTTATTGTAGGCTGGCTAAACCTTAATTAAAAATTACGCTGATGCTGTTTAGCTTTGTGCTGAGACATACAGAGGGTTTTATAGTTCTTTTCTGTATGTTTTTACCAAAATGAATTATAGTGAAATATTGTCTCTCTTCAGAGGAATGAAGGATTTAGGAGTGAGTTGCAGATTATGTGTCTGTTGAGAATAAGGGTCATAAGGTGTGGGGAGTAAAGCTGAGGTCTCATTTTCATAGTTTCTGCTACTTGCTCTTGACTCAAGTGTGTTTTAGAGGATTGAAGTGCTGGTTACGCTCTTTCAAAAAAAGGAAATACACTATCAAATGAATTAAATTATACACACAAATCCTTACCAGGGTAAAATGTTGTTAGAAAATACTGGAGAAAAGGCACAGTCAGACCTAACACAATGATTGAATTACACAGGCTAGAAGGAATTGGAGAGAAAAAACCTATACATTTGCAACTTTATAAGCTTTAATATTTCGGGTTATAGGCTTTAGCTGTAGGCAATGTTGTTGATATAAAATAAATAAGATACTGCAGATACCGTGAAAGTGTCATGGATCTAAACAAAACCATTGGGTTCTGGTTGTGGGAAGGATTCAAGTCACTAAGTAACAGTACTGAATCCATGTTACATATCCCACTTGGTAATTTTGTCAAAAAATTGAGAACAAAGGCAAATTGGTTAGAAACATTAGATTTCCACAATATCCAGAAGCTTCTAAGTAGATCATTAAAAATAAAAACATAATTTTAAGTACATGGGAAGAATATATATGAAATGTGCTAATTTTACTCCTCAACAGGTGTGCTTTTGCAATATGGAGGTACTACTTCCCCTCTCTTCCAAACTTCATGGTGTTTAAAAGTTATAATGTGTGTAGATTATATGGATGTTTTCTGAATGTGCAAATACAGTGTAGTATATTACTAGCATAGTACTATTAAAAGTACGCTAGTGTTCTCTAATATAGTATTATCATTATTACTATTGTATAGATTTTATATCATACCTTTACTCTTACTTAATATTAATTTGTATAAAGACTAGAAATTTCTGTAAGTGTAAATTAATCACACATTCTAATTTTTATTCCAAAAGTAATCTACATGGTAATCTTATACACTAGTTAGGGATTAAAAAAGGACAGGTCTGTGTGTGCCAGATTCTGCCTTGGATACATGTGGGTGGTTTAATCGACATGGC
>VYZQ01025551.1:0-14419 GCA_013400655.1 Mystacornis crossleyi | reverse complement strand
ACTACATTCATTTAGGCTGAAGGACAAACATATTTAAATGGGAAAATAAACAAAAGGATCAGGGTAAGAGAGGGACACCCTAATCATCATTGTTGCATTCCCAGGCCAAAAAGCGGGAGTGTGACCTCAGTGCATCCCTCCTTTAGAAGCAGGCCTTGGGCCGTTTAATATGTCAGATGGTTTCATTCTATTCTTTAAAATTCCCCAGGTGTGATGCTTGAGGAATTATATATAACATAACTGTTACTGACCTATAAAGCTTTTTGCCTGTGTTCATCGATTGAATTAATTGATTTCTGGACCACTCATATTTGGGGGGGGTGTCACAAATATATCTTATTTAAATTCTAAAATTGTTTTTTGGTCTCTGATCCATGGAAAAGTTACATGGAATCACATGTAGCCAAGCTATCATGCTACAAAATAAGCTAAAGTTACGTCATGCCAGTGGATGACAGCATTCTTTTTTGTGCAAAATATTCATTTCAGACATGCCTTTCTTATAGACATTTTCATATAAATAACCATTTCCTGTTGCTAAATCCAGCTGATCTTTGTTACTTTGCTTTGCTATCTGGGCAACTGCTAGCAAAATCAAGTAAAGATTAAGCGGCAGTGCCCACTTCTCGTAAGAAATCTTCCCTCAGTTAGGGAGGTGCTGCCCAGGAAAAAATGTTAATTTAAAGCATCATTCCAGTGATCTGGAATTAATGCCTGAATGCTGAGGTGCAGGTGATTTTTCCTTCTAGTATATACAGTATCTTGCAGTGTGGGGTGTCACATTTTACACTATTAAATGGTATTTTCTGGATAATGGGACGGTAAAAGCCTGTTATTATTTGTATAGATGAAGGTATTTTTTCCGTGTTAAAAAAGTATTGCAAGTTTGTTTCTTCAAATGTTTAAAAATCTGTATGCTTTGGAGAACGGTTGCTTACCTTTGTGGTAGGGGTATCCCTTTTGTCCTCTTTGTGGAAATCTGACTGAATTTAGCAGATTTCTAAATATTTTGGGGAAAAGAAAGGTACTCATTCTCACGTATTCAGTGCAAGCTTTACTAGGGTTTGACAGCTAAAATTTCCAACGTCTGCCTTCCCAAGAATGTAGTAGGAGCCCAGTGGGGTGTCCACATGCCAGCTACATAGAGTAACTGGGTATTTCGCAGCTCAGAGCTATGTGGAACCATGGTCATTTCCATTACAAAATCCACAGGGAAGGCTCAGCCAGTGATGCATGCAGGAGCAGGAAACCTTCCCTTCTACACTGCTGGCAGATGCACCTGGGATCCAGGTGGCCTTGTGAAGGAAGGAACTTGACCTGAATGTAGAGGAAAGAAAAAGGAAGAGGAGGGTAACAAAAAGGAGGGTGAAAATCAGGACCAGATGACATTGATATGATAGAGGAGAGAGAAATAGTAGCTGGGAGATGAAAGGAGAGGATGGAGTTAGGGAGAGTTGGAGTCAATGAGAAAAATATACGGAATGGGGCTATGTTTGGCTGGGTGGGGGACACAGAGGAAAGAGGTCCTCTTGACTGGTCTCTGGCTAATGAGAAGCTGAAGGAAGGAACGAAGGAAGGAAAGATGGGATTAATTTGGAGAAAGAATCTGCTGTTACAAGGAGACAGAGTGGGGAAAAGTGCAGAGAGAGAATTTGGGGGGTGGGGCGGGGAATCCACAAAATCAAGATCCAGAAGGAATGCTTAGGCTGCTAAGGCAGGGAGCCTGGGACAAGGAGCTGCGGAAGCCTGGCTGGGCAGGAAGGACACTGAAAAACTGTGTGTAAAGTTGGCATTTTGGGCAGTGTGGAGGAGAACAAGGAGATTGAGACTAAATAACTACACCTTCTTAAGTAAAAAGAATGAAGAAATCGTGTAGATTTAGGATAGGTTAATGAGTTCCCTTCAGCAAAAGAGAAAAGATCAGCATTTGAGGAGGGGGAGAAGACAGGGAGATACTAGGAGTTGAGCAATGAGCTTGGAAGATAAGCAACCAACCATAAGCTGAGGAAAAAGACAATGGGACCATAAGGTGAGCAAAAAGACTGGAGAAAGAATAAAGCCCTGACATTAGGAAAGGAAATTACAAGAACTTCTCCATACTCAGACTGCTTCTGCAAATGCTCAGCTCAGAACTTCTGTGGTTGAGGTCTGTGAGCCAGCTCTGTGCTGGCTCTGTGTGATGCTTATTTAGGGAAGTGTGGTATGGTAGGGAGGAGCCCTACAAAACCATGCACAGACACACATTCTTGAACATGTATTCTGTGGACTAAAAGGCAAGCTCCAAAATATGAAGGAATTCCAATTGCAGTGGCACATAAAACTTCATTCAGCCCCACTGGTGCAATTGGATGTGCTGTTTAGACTATGCTTTCCATATTGCTGCGACTGCCACTGAGGAATTGCAAACACAAGACCAACCTGGCATACAGCTTGCTCTGTGCTCTGCCAGTGGTGAGTTCACCTCACTGGCATAAGGATGGCTGGACCTCATCCTGAAGTGGCCACAAGGATCCAGCTGTCCCATAATCCTGCATTTACATTATTCAGGGTGCTCCTAGAAAGTATCCTTCTGCTCTCTCGAACAGAAGATACATGCTCTTGCCCAAATCTTGTTGACATGTACAGTGGCGGGCACAGGTGGAGTGTGTACATCCACACATGAGTGTGTCCATCTACTGCAGTAAGGGAAAGAAAAGCACCTTTGCCCTGTTCCCATTCTTTTGCCCAGGAAAGGATTGTATGTATGCATGCAGCAGAGCAGGGAGTGCACACACTTATGTGCTTGCATACTCATCTACACAATTATGTCTTGGAGAGAAAAATTCAAGGAAAAGTCCTTTGCACTAAAAAATGTTCAAAGTTTGGGATGATGATCTCTAGGCCTCATAAGAGCTATTCCACAGCCCTTTGTTGTTCTTGGAAATGCCATCTCCTGCACAAAAAACCCCTTGTTACTGCTGTAGGGTTTCATGTTTATCCTAGAAATTAAATGATCTTTTTAAGCCATTGAGTGCTTCAGGAAGAGGACCAAAGCCTTGAACATACTTCAGTCTTTCATGGCAAAGCAACATAGTGAGCTGAGGACAGGTCTGCTTTTTAACACAGGTTTCCATTACTGCTTCTTCTGGAGCTGAATATTTAGCTATAAACATTTATGCTGGATATTTGTGTCAGTTATTTTCAGTTTTACAGACTGACAGGATCTGCACGTGCATCTGTCATGGAAAATCAGGTTCCACGGAGCATAGCCTTGTGTGCACTTCTATTCCTCCTTATACTTTTGGTCTCCCAGTTTGTTCCTCACTGTAGCATATCCCTGTGGCAAACATAGATAATGCTTACTAGAAATTAATTTTTATTAAAAGGCTTACTAGTAATAAGAATAAATTATTTAATGTACTTCTATCCTTCTTTAATGTGTTGTAGCTGTAAATACAGGGCAAAAAGCAAGGCCACGTGACCATGCTACTTTGGGAACAGTCTATAAACTGCAGTTAAATAGTTTCAAGATATTTATGCAGTGCATAAGTCACATGAATAGAGGTTTATCACAATCAGTAGGAATGCTGGATTTTCATATCACCCATTTGCTGCTTAAGATGATTAGCAGGAAATTTAATTTGCACTAATTAGCCTTATGGGAGCAAGAAATTAACTTGATGGGTAAATTTCACTTTTTACTATATACCACACCAACATGAAGAAATTTGAGTTAAACCATGAATTAAATCCTATGCTAATACACTGGACTTCCATTTTTCTAAATTAAATTAAAAGACTGTAAAAAATTATTATATGCATGATTAGTGGATGTGGTTTTTTAGGATCTAGAGTCGTATAACAGTCTTTCAATGCATTCACTGAATTTTCAGCCACTTCCAGAGAGTGTGGTATATTTTTGTACATTAAACTACATTGATATCTGATATTACAGCAAAAGCTTTAACAAGTCCTAATTTTCTGTATTTGCATATTTTCATTATACAGTATGGATTTTGACTGCCTATACAATATTCCACATTGCAATGCACAGAACAAAAACAGTATTCAAAGAACTACTGTGAAAATTCTTTATTTTTTAATTTGCAACACCCATTTGCAAATGCATTTTTAGGTTCAGGAGCCTTTGTTCATATGCTGGTACAATTTCTATGAAAATAGGTTTTTTTAGAAAACACTCTCAAAAGTATACAGCAAATGAAGGAGGCATGAGTCACCACACAGTTAAATTAGAATTAGGAACTAATAAACTCTAATCTTGCCTATGGATGGTGACTTTCCTATCTAATTCTTCCAAGAGAACATTTAGATGGCTTGGTTTTTCCCTCTAAAATTGAGGCAAATTTTATGTATCCACCACTCAAAATTACTGTGGATTGATTAATGCTTGCAAAGCAATGAGTCATTTGATATGGAAGTATCCATCTATTATAAACTGAAGTGTTCTCTTACACCAATTTGTGGTTACATTCAAATTTATCTGTGAAGAAGGAGATGGAAAGCATCAGTTGCATATGAGATAATTGCCTTTGATGTCAGTGCTGCTGCTAGTTTGTGCATCTGAAGCACACTCAGACACTCACTCTTACTACTACATTTTTGGAATTAGACCTTGGAAAACTTTCCTGACACTACTACTGAAGTGAGAGATGTGACTTCAGTGAGAATTTTGCCCATCTAAATATTGCTGAATTGGGTACCTTCAGTCTGTAGTTTGGGATTTAAGTGGTGCGTGTAAGGGAGTGCAGGTGTCTGCTCAGACGTTGTAGCCTATGACATAAATACTGGTCTAAAGAGAGATCCCAGATAGATCTGTGGGTAGTCATATATTTTATAACATTCTAGTTTTCCATTCTCAGGTCCTCCTTCCATCCCCAGTATTCTGATTTCTCAGTAGTAGCCCTCCTGTTGAATCAAGAGTGCACGTGCATGTGTGTGTGTGCACGTATGGGTGGGTGTATATAAATATACATGTGCCCACACAAAAACAAACATATATATGTACACAACCCCCTTATATAAAAGTGCTTGGCTTTTTTGGGCGTAGAAGTATATTTCTGTCAATACTCACCACTTGTATTTATACACTTACGGGTAATATTCAGCTTTCAGTAGTAATTGACATCATGTGGGTTTTTGTGCAATAATTACTTTGGGACAAAAAACCTTGCAGATGGTTTCAAGAGTGACTCTAACATGCCATCAATGTGAAAAGATTAAATTTGATGAGCCCACTCCCTCTGAATGGAGTCAGCCATTTTCATTGATTTCAGTGGGAGCAGGCACAACTTTGTCTCTACAAAAGGGAGAGAATATGTATTATATTCGTTAAATGAAAGTTTGATTTCATTGCACTTAAAATTATTCATGTGCTGTTAGCAAATGGTTTGAGATTTTATAACCTAGAGTATTTGCTGAATTCTGCTTTGTATTTTCCCCACAGCAATTGGAAGAACCCTCATTCCTCGTTATTTTAGCACTGTCTTTGAAGGAGGTGTAACAGACCTGTATTACATTCTCAAGCACTCAAAAGAGTCATACCACAACTCATCCATCACAGTGGATTGTGATCAATGCACCATGGTCACTCAGCATGGAAAACCCATGTTTACCAAGGTAACAGAGAAGACTCAATAAAGCATGTTGTTGGTTTTTGGTTTTCTTTTTCTTTTTTAGTGTGTATAAGGGTGAAAAATATTGGCTGTTGAATTTTTCTGGTAGACTGAGATTATTTCTAATACTGAAAACCCTTGGAGCCATTTAATTACTGTTTTCTGTACTCATTATGTGACTGGAAAATTCTGTGGGTATCTCCTATAATTCTCCCAGAAAGATTGCAAGAGGAGCACATAATGCCAGGTTGCCAGAACTATCAGTTTTACGTGAATTAAATTTAGCCTGCCTATCTCCTTTTCTCTGGGTGATTTTAAAGCAACAATGAGATTTCACATTGCTGGTACCTACCACTTGGGATGGTATGCTTTACATTGGATACTGACCTAGTACAAGGACTATAACTCTCTAAGAAAATACTGATTTAATACAGTAGGATGCCAGTCCAAAGGGCAGTGAAGTCAATGGAAGGAGTCAGTTGATTGAAACATGCTCTGGATCAAACAGTTAGTGAATATTCAATATTTGTAATTGATAGTGAATTACCTTCCTGCATATGGCACATCTAGTCCTGTAATTAAAACGGGTGCCATATATGTATATAAAAAGCAGTACCAAAAGGGTGAAAAATAAAAATAAAATAAAATTTTTCTTATATTTAAAAAAAATCAGTAAACTGTTTTCAAAATGGAAGTGAATACATTTTAATACATTTGCAGGAAATAATGATTTTTCATCCTGTACCTGTTTGTCTTTAACTTTTTCATGAAGAAAAGAGCAAGAGGAGAAGGGCGGCAGGAGAAGGTAGCTAATCCATGTTGCCCTTGGCCTGCAGGACTGTGGAGGTTTTAATTTTAAGTCAGTGGCTTTTGACAGCATGATGACCAGGGTGTACATGGCTTACGGTGTTCTAGCACGTACGTGAGTCCCATCCCTTTGCAGGGCCTTCTCTGCCACCTCCCCTCGGGGTGGGGCTCAGAGGAGAGGAAGCTGCCGGTGCGTGGTTCCCTGGTGGGCCAGGAAGTGTGAGCCCACTGCAGCCCCTGTGGCTTACACAGATGCAGATAGACAGAGAAGTGACCAGATATTGCTATTAGCACCTCTTTGCCACCTCTCTGCTCATGAGGAGCTGAGTCCTGGCCAGGTGCAGGAGACCCGCCAAAGTTACGAAGTAGCTGCTTCACTGCTGAGTTCCCTAAAGCGATTTCTGTCCTTTCCTTTTGTGTTAGCTTTAATGCAATAGCAAATAAAAGGGAGTTAGTTTGGGGTTTTTTAAACCAGCAAATACAGAACACTTTTCTCAATTCAATTAGATTATTTTACTTACATGGCAGCACATGACAGTATTGTTGATTTGGAATGGAGGTTAGCATCCAACAAGTCAAAAATGGATGGACAGTATGGCCGTGGCTGGGTGCCCACCTCATGTGACGGGACCACAGTTGCCCCCCCCGTGGCACTGTCCTGTTGTGTGCAGTGGGTCTCTCTGCTGCAGCCCTGGCAATGCACAGCTTGCCTTAGCCTTGACGTTTCTCTGGCAGATGCCAATATAAACCTCTGTGTCTGGGTAGAAAAGTTCAGGTGGGGATGTGATTTGGATTATAGGAGAAAAATTAGGAGGGTTTAATGCCTATATGTTTAAAATATGACTTGTTAGTAAGGGCAAATCTGAAATAAAACACAGTAATTTGTGGAATAGGGGAGAAGAGAATATATTACTCTCTCAGAAATAAGTTAGAGCTGAATGTTGTCTCAGCTGTGCTTGTTCAACTTCTAGCAGAGATACCAAGGGCACAGATCTTGTACCCAAAGGTAAGGTCCTCCTCTTATAGCATTGGTAATGGAACAAAGCAGACTTGCCATAATAAGCACCACTGCAATGGTCTGTGTAGCTCCTTGGATCATAAGAATTTCACCCAGTGAAACTACCATGAGGCGGGGTTTAATGCAAAACTACAAACTGTTTCAGTTTCACCAGCAAATTCTAAGCTGGAAATTCACTAATTTCTAATATAACAGACTGATACACTTTTCCTTATGTATTGAATCAAGAATCCACAGAATCAAGAATCAAATGTATTTTATTCATTTCAACATTTTGCTAATTAGAGCAACTCACTGTATACATCAATATTGGATGAATATATAAAATGGCATTTCCGATTCTTTTCAAACAAATATGGCCAGAAGATGCCTTGCAGTAAGAATATTAATAGTTCAGCTTGTCCTTAGAGGCTAAGAGGTCCTTCTAAATTGTCACACACTTTAATTTTTTTTTTATCAAGATATAAATAAATAGCATAAAGAATTTATAACGTTCATTGGCATAAATAAAATGTTGCAAAAGACTGAAGCCAAGACCATTATGTTTGTTTGCCTGGGAGATGCTTCACTTTTTTCTTCAGGTAGACAAAAGCTTTAGGAGTCCTCCTAAATCTGTTTTCATCATGTTTACTCCAGCTCTAGCACTCCCACTTCATGTGCAGGCAAATTGTTTTGCTACAGTTAACAATGTTTATGTTTCCCAGTAGAATGGCAGAGGTGGGCATTGCCTTGACCATGAAAACAGTGAGCACCCCATGTACTCACTACTCTCTTCCAACTCCCAACAGTGTGGCCATCAGCTGGATTTTAATGGTGAAGCCCTTGAAACTCAGAAATTTTAATCCTTACTAATAATATCAGGCATTGCCTAGATTTGTGTAAGCTTTAGATTTCTTTTCAAAGAACAGCTCATGTTTGAGAAATGGTAGTTAATAAAGGGGGAACACTCCTAAGGATGCCCAGTGTTAGGAGAGTGAGATTGTGAGCAATAGGGCATAGGACCAAAGTTGGTTTTCATAGGCACAAGCAGTTGAAATTCCTACAATTAATAAGTGCAGTGAAGGGGTTAAAAAGCTATTGGTTAGTTTGAGAAATGTTCTTTTTTAGTTTTTTCCTGGCCTAGTCTAGAGCAACCACGTGATGCACTGAATGCCTGCCAGCCTCTTTCTTGTTGATCCTCCGGAGACCATCTGTGCTGGGGGCATTGATTAGAGTGTGTCTGCTGGGATTACATCTTTTCTGTTGCCATGCCAACTAATCAGCTGATTTTGGTTACCACAGAAACAAAATGTCAGAGCTCACAGTACGGTAACATGAATTCAGCACAACAGAAAATGTTTTCTTAATTGGAGACCCTTTTGATTTTTTGGATTCTATGTAAAAGGCAGCTTTCAGGGAAAAAAAATAGCCCTTTTAAAATAAGAACTGTGCCAATTTTATTGATTAAAACCAATGTTTAAAATTCTACTTTACATAAGGAAATTAAATTCCTTTATATGATGTATAAATTTTTACCACTGTAATATGAGGAATATGCTTAAGTTTTTCTAATAAAATTTGTTAATGCTGGTGCCTAAAATCTGCTAAGAGCTTTGGCGGTGTGCACTTAAGAGAATAAACATTTGAGAAGCCACAGGTCTTATTATAAAAAAATTATATTAAACCTGAAATATTTTCGCATTAACTGGTCAGTAACCAGGATCTTTGGCCTCAACGCAATAATATTAATACAAAATATATTTCTTCTGTGAATCCTTATGTGTATGCATGGGTAGCCTTGTGTAATTTCTCATCATAGTGCAGGTGATGTGAAAATCAAAATAAGGGTGAAATATAAGGCACATTAAATATTTGAAGGCATCACTAAGGTATGTTGAAAAGGGCAGATGAGAACCTGTTGAAAGATTGTCCTTCACAGGTCTACAGAAAGTTGTCTATGTAGTATGCCTGTTAAAATTACCTATGTGTTTTTGCAGAAACAATAAGGAGGAAAAACTATAAGGACATTAAAGTGAACTGTTAACCAGAAAAGCCACACACTGACCAAGTGAGAGCTGGCCAAGTCTGAGTTGGAGCTTCTAAAAAGGCTCAACAGACTCAGCTGAATCTGAGGTGGTTATTTTTCAATCAAATACTAGATGTATTAAAATGAAAGTTGCAAAACCCTTTCTTTTGAAAGCCGTTACAGCTTGTTTCCACAATATCTCTGTACTCTGCACTTGCAAGCTTACTATGAACAGGGATTGTAAGTCTAAATATCCAATTAAAAAGGAAATCAACAATGATAGTCAGTTTTCAAATCAGATATCATTTTCGATACTCCACAGTACCCCCAGTCAAGATACCATGCTGGGCTTGTATTTTTCACCTTAAAGAAGACCACAACCATGTACCTTTTCCACATAAAATTGTGCAGAGTTGTTAAAAGGTCCACAGTAATTTATTTTATTTTTCATTTATACCTAGTACCCAATTGCTGCATTTATTCCTCCCATATTTTCTGTCCTTTCTTGGACAGAAGATTCCTCACAAAGCTGTGTGCGCCACTTTCTGTGGAAGTAGCTCCATTTTCCTGGCTCTCCTCTGCTCCCCTCCCTCTCAAACCTGTGGGGAAATGCGGCTCATAGAGCCCCATGGCAGGCACCCATCTGGCTTTCCTTGGAAGGGGGATTAATAAGACTACATAAGAAACAGGAAAAAAAAAAAACAAACAAACAAACAAAAAACCAAACCACACAAAAAAACAAACAAACAAACAAACAAAAAACCAATAGGACAAAATGTTTGGAAAAGACAAGAACACTTGGAAAAGACAAGGAGAAAAATAGGAAAAGAAAAAAACAGGTTTGGCTACAGGCATTCAGGGCACTGCCTACTGCAACTGGACATGAAAGGAAAGTGTATATGCCAAGCTATAGTAAGGAAGAGGCAGTCTTAAACAGGTTGGGAATGACTGGTTCAGCAGCTTGCCATCGAGTGCACTCAGTTGCACCACAGTCACCTCCACTGCGAGGTTCAGTCATTATATGCAGTAACAAACTATGAGGGATAGAGAATTGATGCAATAAATAAGATTTAGCGCACAATATTCTATGTTTGTAAAATGCTATAAAATCTATAGCATTTTAAGTTACTGTCTCTGAGGTAAGGCCTATGAAGTAATTCTCCTACATTCATTTTTTTCTCCCCAAGAGGATGGAAAACAATTAATCTAGCAGAGATGAACAATAGAATACTGCTCTGATATTTTTGAATGTTGTTTAATCGATGATACAATATCATTGAAAACAAAATTCCTGGGAATTTATTTCATGCATTTTATGTATTCTAGGTATGCACAGAAGGACGTCTTATCTTGGAGTTTACTTTTGATGATCTCATGAGAATAAAAACATGGCACTTTACTATTAGACAATACAGAGAATTAGTCCCACGCAGCATTCTAGCCATGCATGTAAGTAATCCTTTATTCATTTGACCTAATGCAAAGAGATGAGATTAGGTTTATGAAGAACTCCAGCAAATTTCACACCCAAGGCAATTAACTATAAATATTTTGGTTTGCCTGCAACTATATCTATTTACAAGTTTTTTCATCACTCCCTTGTTTCTCAGTGCTCTGTTACTTCCACTGTTGCTATGTTTTTGTTCTATTTTAGCACATAATTTTCTTTTTAATCCCACTTGGTAGTCTGTATGGTTTGAGTCCAAAATCTCTTCTTATTGATATGAACTACACCAAAGTCTGTGAATTTTCATCATTTAGGTACAAATGATATCTAAGCTTTAAATGAAGCAAACTGATGTTACCCTTGCATAGACAGAAGATAAGAAATTACCATATATTTACTTAGAAACCTTTAGAATTTTAATCTAGACCTTCTTTTTGTTCCACATTTCATGACTTTCTTTTGTTATTGAATGAAAACACACTCAATAAAACATTAAAATATTAAATATTCTACAAGTTAAAGTCAAAATATAACAAGGTAAATTGTGGAGAAAAAAATAACATACTTTTATTGACACTTTCATTTCTTCACCATAGAACCATTCCTACTAGTAATGCCCTGAAACACAAAATCAATTGCAGGACTACGGTTTTATAAAGGGTAAGAACACAGACCCAAAGATGTTCCTATATTTTGACATCGAGTTACTTAGATATCCATAGATAAAGATATATTCATAGTGAGGAATTTTTAAAAGCTTAAGCAGCTTGGGCCTTTTTTCAAAGTGCTATTACATCCCTGAAGAAATCACCTTTGAAAACCTGCCCCACCATTTCAGTCCCATGATTATCTGCTACTTTAGGGGACTGATCAACTGAACTCTTCAACAGTATCCCATTAAGGGACAATGAGGATGGCCGTGATCGACATTATGTATTTAGGGGGCTGCTACAATTCAGAGTGGAAGCAGGTTAGACAGAAACCAGCAGGTATTAATTTTAGTAATGAGACCGATCTCGTTTTAAAGAGGAGGTTGGTCTCACAGGTAAAGCTTCTAGCTAGGGTCAGAGAAGGACTATACTTGCATTTTTCCCTGTGTAATTCTGGGAAAATAACTTAGATCAGAAGGGTTCTCCAGACTGTGCTTAATGTCACATACTTGATGAGGTCTTTCTGCTGCAGTTTCTTTCCACAAAAAAGAAAGTGATAAGTTTTTTATTCCTGCCTTTTTCTGTCTAGTGTCCTGGGACTCCCAGCCAACAACTAGAAGGCTCAAAGTGTACTGCAGTCCCTCAGGAAGCTCTCTGGTGGGGCCCTGCTCACTTGCATGACCAGACCTCTTAGGTCTGTCTTTTGAATGGGTGGGCAGGGATCAGAGGAGGATATTGGCAAACAGTCTTTAGCCTGCTCCAATTTCATCATGCTTTACATTTTCCTATGCATATAGAACTCTAGCTTATTACATAAATTTAGCATCGATGTGTAATTTTTCCATAGCAGTGGCACTGCTTTTCAGGGAACCCTCCCTACACTCCACTAAACACAAAGAAAAAAAAAGAAAAAAAAAAAAGAAAACAAACAAACAAACAAAAAAACCCCAATGAAAAGCAAAGTGAAAATTCTTTTTTCCTTTGTTGTTTAGGCACAAGACCCTCAGGTGCTGGAGCAGCTGTCCAAAAACATCACTCGAATGGGTCTGACAAACTTCACCCTCAACTACCTCAGGGTAAGCATTCCATAGCTGATGATTATTGTGAGCATTTTTTAAAAGGTACTGTTGGCTTTGAGTCATGGTAATGAGAGCAGAGCCTGTGTTGGTCAGGTAAGAAATTGACCTAACTCTTAATGAGAGTGAAGGAAAAACAAAGACACTGTAGTAGAGATATAGCTGATAGCAGTGGGCTATTAAAAAGGCTAAGAATTTTATCATTCACTCCAAGCCTTGTGTGAGTAGCCCCTCTTTTTAACAGTCTTTCTTCTCAGTTTTGAGTAATGCCTTTATTTTATTGTAAGCAAGAAGTTCCCAGTATTTTTCCTCTGTTTCACTGTGCCTGAGAAAATGGCAGCTAATTCTTATTAAAAGCTGCCTGTCTTCTCCAGCTTTTCAACCTTGCCACCTCTCCCAGGCAGAGGCAGAGCTGAGGGAAAGCTCAGCTCCAGCCCTGTTTGCAGCAGTCCTTCAAAGCAGTCCTCACTTCACATGCCTCTGGGAGCCTGAGCTTCCTCCTTAGCCTTGCACCGAATCGAGTGTGGTTTTTACAATTAAATAATGCATTTGTTCCCATTGCTTTTTGACCCTCAAAGTGCATTCAAAGTTTAGATGTTTATTTTTATTTTTGAAAGTATTCCCTGGTGTGGGCTTACAATACATACACAGAAATACAGATTTGTGGAGTTCATATTTCAGTCTTTAAATTCAGATTTTTCCTATTTCTAGGTGTGCCATTAGTGAATAAAATGAGGCAAATTGCTCAATGATACACCAAGCTAACTTGGGCAAGAGTATCTGGTTTTATTTCTTTTAATTGTGTGAGTAATTATTCAAGGCACTTTTTAAAGATAAAACGAACACTAGAAAATGCAGTTATTTTCAGCTTAATGTAGAGCTGTACCGAAGTCTGTAATTTAGCTGTAATTCATTCCGTTCTATGAGCCTTGTAATACCTTCCCTATGGATGGATGGAGTCCTGTCCCCAGAGTGTTTTGAACTCCAGGGGAGACTGTGCAGAACTGAGATGCGTGGTGAGATCTCTCTCACTGTATCCCTACAGTTTATCGATAGCCTGTAGTTGTACTTACTCTCCCAATAGCATAAACCATTGCTGATTGTTGCTTATGTGGTGTTAATGTAAAAACTACTGTTCAAATTATAGCCTGAGTTGTGCAGGGCAGGTCTGGTCTATTGTAACTGAAAGAAGAATACGGCAAAAGACCTCAGAGGAATAATACATTGCTTTAGGATTTTTCCATGTGTAAATGTAAGATTAACATGTCTGTGCAATGCACATTGTATTCTTGTGGTTAGTTTAGTCTGTGATTTGGTACAGAGAGCAGCTCTTGTGCTTTGGCAACCCTACAGCTACGCTGTCATTGTTTTGTGGCGGGGCATCCTAGAGCATGTTCTAGAGAAAATCCCACTGGGGATTCCTCCTCAGTCGTGGCAAGTTTTGCCTTACATCCTTGTGGCAAACAGGGCAGAAAGTGGCTGACTTAGGCAGGCTGTTTCCGTGGTTTCTTTGCAAACCGTGCAGTGGCACCAGGCATTGACCCTCTTCTGGGGTGCTGGATCCCCTGAGCCTGACGCGGCGCGGCGCCGCACGCTCGGGCTGGGCCTCAGCAGCCGCGGGACACGGCGGGGCTCCGAGGACCAGGTGGAATCCACAGCACTCTGTGACTGACCCGCTCTGGGTCCTCTCTGGAATAGTCTGTGATTGCTCAATGTGACAATGCAAACGACAAAGGCAGGGTTCCGGTTCGGAGGCAGCTGGCATCAGGCACCCGTGCTGCTCCCTCTGTCAGCGTCAAAAAAA
>VYZQ01025549.1:59606-71310 GCA_013400655.1 Mystacornis crossleyi | reverse complement strand
ACTATTCAGTGGAAGTGCCATACACACAAACAATAAAAACTTTACTCTTGGTACTAGAATTCACACCTGCAAGAAGGCAAAACAGTCTAAACTGGAGAAAAAATAACTGCTGGAATGAATATTTAATGGCTTTTTCAAGAGGTTAGCACAGGGAGGGAGGAGGACAAAGTTCCCCTACAAAGACTGCTCTTGTATAAGGTCAGTGAAATTTGTTTTACAACTCTACTGAAATAAAACATAAATTCCCTCTTAAATTGGTCCTTTCTTTGTTGCTGCTCTCATGCACACTGTGAAACACCTGAAACTTTCTGTATCCTAAAGAAACAGGCCATATTTTTATGTAAATACAGAAATAATTATAATCTCTTTAGTAGCCAAAACTCTTATTTTTCCATATTGTTTCCTACTTCAGCAAAGGAATTTAACACAATCCATTTGCACAAGTCAGTGTCCAGGAGCCACCTCAGCTTTTCATTTCCTCTGTACTTTTCTGGGCTATAGCTATTGTATGTTGATCTGAATATCACTGATCTTAGTGCCTTATTGCCTCAGAATTGACATAATTTTATGTACAGGAATCACACAGATAAAATGACAATGTGAATCAACGCTCTTTGAAGGGACATTGAAAGTACAACTATGTAAGACTCAGCTCTCCCAACTCAATGAGCTAAAATTTCAAGTCTTAAGAATCTGTTTATGTCCATAAAAACATGGGTCCCAATGTTTCCAAGATGCTATAAAGAACAGTCACTTATTTATTTTCAAGACAGTTAGTCTTTATATCTTTCATGTTTATCATTGGATTTCTCTTAATTTCCTGCCAGACCATCCACATGGATAGAATACCACAGAGACAAAAGAAAACTTCCACGGTCAAGTGCTGCTTGCTTGGGCTGCTTTGTTCCTCAGAAGTCTTTTTTCAGGCAGCACCTCATTGCTGCAACAAATTAATCACTGAAACCCGGTCGGGTAATGAAGTGCTATGGATTTGCAAAAGCTCAAAAGGCATTACATCTATTACCTGAAAGAAAAATGAGGTGAGTGCTCAGCATGGGAAAATTAGCACAGCAGCACTGTCAGAGTCCAGTCTTCCTCTGGAGCAGTTATTAGTGAAGTTAGCTAAGTCTCAAAACCCTGTGGTTTATTCTTGGCCTGCGCCAAAGAGTCATCTCTACAGTTGCACTTGAACACTAGAACCGCATGAATTTGGGTTGACATTTACCACAGGTTTGGTGAAACAAGCTGTTCTCAAATACTGGAATCAGCCTGATCTTTGTTAGTACTCACAGAGGCTTAGATTCAACTACAGGCTACTCATTAATCTATTTTCATCCTCCCCCTCTCCAAGCCTGTCATAACTTTCATCATGATCTGAAGGAACAATTGTGATGTTTATGTTATCATTCAAGTGGTTAAATTAATTACATTCTATTTTATCTCAAAAGGTTTTTGCATTTTGCCACTGTAAAATAAGACAACACTTTTGGGGGATAGGATGGACAGATGTCTTTGGTTTTAAGCTAAAATAAGAGGATGGGGAAAGCACATAAATACATAAATATGGCATTTCCTGAGTCCCACTGAAACGCCCTGCAGATATATTCAGCACATGTGTCCTCTGACACTTGAGACTCAATCCTAGACTGCTACAGCAATCAGTCTCTTAATGTTCCACTGAGAGGCTTGCTCCGCTCAAGCTCCACAGCTCTCTGGAGAGGAAGAGTGAGAAACTCCTCTGCAAACTGGTGTTGGTCCAAGCTCTTACTCGTGAAGATGGATCAAGTGCAAGAAATCATCCACCACCAAACAGACCAGCCCACCTCTTGCAGAATGGATACTCTGAGACTGCAGTTGAGCTTGGCTGCTTGCAGAGTAGGCCCTGCCACAGGAGCTCAGTCATGACAATTTTGCTCTGCGTCCACCGAAGTTACTCTATTTTTCTTTCAATTGCAATTGCTGCAGCTGAAAGCAGAATCAAAGCCAAGTAGATTTTATTGCTGACACAGCAATTGGGAGCTCAATAGCAAAAATGCATTCCCTAACCTTTTATTGGAAATTTATCTGCCAGAAATAAGAAGAGAGAAAATGAAGAGTATATGGTGAGGTTTCATATTAAAGCATCAGCAAGCATGTCAAATGCTGAACACATAGTGCATAAACACATCAATCTCTGCCTCTCAGCTTTTTCTAAATCAAGACATTCTCTTATCTCTCCAGGCATTACATTTTACTTACTTTCAGGACAGTAGAATTGCCTAGAGTTCATGGCCTTTTTCAGGATCATAATATAAGCCATTAAGCAAACTATATCCAGTCAAGATTTTGTATTTAAAAATAATTTCTAACAATATCAGAACCATGTCTCTGCATTATCCCAGGGTATCTTTTAACAAATTTTAGCAGAATGAGAAAAGAATATGTTTCATTTGGTTTCCCTTACACTTCAGATACCTGTAAATACACATACAAAGCAAGCACAGAACATAATCATTTTTGTAATGAAGAATGGTGTGGGAATTCATCTCATCCACTTAGAAACAGAGACTCTGAAATTAAGGTAGTTCAAAAGAAAGCACATGTCATCCTATCACAGGTGTCTAGGCAAGTGTAATGAAGCTGAGTTGGCTCAGTCTAGATGTCTAATCTTCAGATAAAAGAAATTAGAGAAGATGAAGACCCATTGCTGTGTGGCAGACCAAAACAAAGGACTTGGGCTGGTGTGGAAGGGCTAGGACACCTGTATGAACTAACTTTTGTTACAAACTTCAGAAGATATATAACACTGCTTGTTATTCTTGGATAATTAGATTCCCTGACCACGGGTAACAAAACAAATTTTTAAGAGAAGAATATATTGTCCTCCACTTAGTGAAGTAATTTATTTGATAGATCATGTACAACACTCCAGTGTGACAATTCCTTCTCCTGTGACAAAGAAGCTACTGTATGAAATTTAGAAATTAATATTTATCTACATCTAAAGCACAGTGCAAAGAACAATTTGTAGGTGTGCAGGACACAGCAGACTTTCAGTAATAGAGTCATCCCATACCCCAAACATGAGAACTTTTCTTAACCAAAATTACTTCTGCATATAACACCTTCATCCAAGCCTCATCACACTGACCTTATCAGTGTCTCTCATTTAGGACTTATTCTTGTGTGTTACATCAGAAATCTATAGATTTTTGATACTAAGAAGGCTGAGCTGGACTTCGTCCAAGAATTTTGGATGTTAATATTGAGACAAATAATCATAATAATTAAACAGGTAGGACAGCCACTTAAAACAACACAGCTGCCCATTTTTACACTGATTTTCAAAAAAGTTTACATATTTTTAAAACACAAATTTCACCAGAAGAGGAAATGAGACAGTGGATGTGAGGACACGGACAGCTCAGATTCTCTTCCAGGAATGAAAAATTCGGGCATGGCCGACAATCTGCTAGTTGGGGAACACTCTACCCCATGAGAACTAACAAGTGGTCTAAATAAAGAAATTAGTATCGATATTAAGGTCTCCCCTGAATTCAAAGTAACAAAGCACCTTTATGTAGGCAAAAATCCTTTTAACCATCAGTCATCAGTTCATTCATAGTTGCCATAGCAGAAAGCAACTGAAGTATTTCAAAGAGTGTCATTTCAGAATTGCTGCCAGAAATTGGAGATGAAGGCTTATCACAATGGAAAACACAAATCTGGCACACACCTCATGTAAACTAACAGTAGCAAGACAAGTGAGAAGCTGAAGTTCAAATGCCCTTTTTTTGTTCCATTCCACTCTGCTTTGATATTTTCATTTCTAAGTTTGAATCATTGAAATACAGTAGCTGGTCTCTCACATCTAGCAAAATGCAGCTTGGCCTGTGTTTACACTTTCCAGGCATTACAATGCAAATGTGTAAACAGTAAACATAATCATTCATTGAGGGGATATTCTTTCTATTAGTCTTTCTTACCAAAAAAAATTTTCTATATCTGCTAGCTAGGGACTTCATTAGAAATACAAAATCTATGAGGAAGACTAAATAGTAATACTAATAAACAAATAATTCCATTAATATCTTACTTAGTAAAAAGAACGTCCAACAACCAGCTCCAACAGGAAGCTTCAGCTGACAAAATCTGTGCTTGCAACACAAAAAATTAGAAAGATCTTCTCCATGTTAAAAGTCAGTTAGAGGAGTTGTGATAATGAAATTAGGATGGTCTACAGATAGAAGCATGGAAAATTGTGTAGGAAAAAATGATGTTCTGCTATGAGACCAATTTTAATCATTAGAAAAAAAAACAGATGAGTTTTCCTGCACACAAACTTCTCTTCAGAATGCAGTGTTATTCTTTGTGGGTACATATCATATTGCAATAACACCTTCTCTTCTTCTTAGTTATTTCTACAGGGCATAAATATTTATTCCACTGACCACTCCAGCTCCCTAGAATGAACACCATCTACCATGTAAAAAATTTTGTTTATAGACAAGTCTTTGCTTCTACCAGCACAAAGTCTTTTTATAGCTCTATTACAGTAGCTATATTATGTCTTTTTTCTGTATTGCTGTTGCCTGATGAAACCCTTCCCAAAATTGTGCCATGCACTCTAAAATCACAGTGGGAAGCATTCTTACATTAAAAGCGTTGTTACCTAAATAAAGAAAACAGGAGGAGAATGAAAAAGAGGGCATGTTACATCTGGGAAACTGAGACACAGACTGATTTGCTCAAAAGTATTTTCCAAAGACATACAATAAATCAGCGGCAGAAGGTCTGATTCTTTATCCCCTATTCAGTCTCAAACTTTCCTTTCTCTTATTATTTCCTCTTCTACATGATATTACTTACCTATACACATGAGCAAGATAACTATCACAACTATTATGCTATGCTATTATATAGCACTAAGGATGAATAAAAATGCAGGCTATGGAGTATATCAGTTTTATACTGTGCTTTTGAATGTCACAGATCTCCACCCATAACTGTTCTGCATCACTGTTTCCATAGTAACAAGATAACATGAGAGGCTTTGGTGTATGTTACCGTCTCTGAAACAATCCAACCTCAAGATGAGAATACCATATTGGACTTTGTAAATGAACTCTGATTTGTGCCTTTCATGCAAAATACATCCCTGAATGATGTAACAACTTGAATAGTGAAGTTATTTAATTTGATGATAGTAAAAATTATAGATAGAACAGAAAACAGGTTTTAATGTGTGACAAGGAGCTGAAAATGCTTTTCCTTTTAGATAACAGGAGCTACAAGGCAACAGATTCTCATGCCAAATTAAAAATGTTTATAGTAAATTGACACAAAGGAATTACAGTGATGGTAGTGGCATATAAGGACCAGCAAAAGACTGTAAAGAATTTTTAATATAGACTAGTCCCCCAAAATACAGCTGATGGCTGAGGAAAAGGTGTGATGTGAGATAACTCCATAGTACAGATATAATGGTAGCAAGCCAGGTGTCTGCACATCCTATCAGTTGAGATCTGGGAGATGATAGACAAGAGAAGTAAAAGAGCCCAACAAGAGGACTGCAAGCTACAGTGGAGCTGAGAAATAGCAACAGGAACAATGGAAAAGGAGTTGATTTGTGTAATGTGGTCAAAAAACTGCTGGGGATATGCACATGGAGACTGTAGGACAGAAGAGAGGCGAGGGTACTGCAAAGTTATGTAGGGAAAAAAAATCACAAGTTGTAGACAAATAATACTCATTGAGCTCCCGGAACCATTTTTACCACTCAAAAAAATTTGACCTGAGGTGCAGCAATACCAACAAACCCCTTCCCACTGCTGAGCTACAACGCCCACTACATAAGCTCACTTCTTGATCTTATTTTTGAAACATTTTTCAGGATATCAGTTGTTTCATAGAATAGTTTGAAGTGCAAAGTACACATAATGGGTTGTAAAACACTGGGAATTTTCTGACTGGCTCCCTGTGTGGCAGGAATGTGATTGAAATACTGTAATAGGATTCATTCTTATAATTCAATTACTTTTTTCATATATTCTGGCTGTTTATATTTTTTGTCTACCTTTTGATGTCTAAAAGTTAAATTAATTCAAAAAGTCTTTGGAGTTGGAAGAGCCTCCCTCTGACTTGTAGAGATGTGCATGGCTGGGCTTGTATTCTCCTACCATATGTATCTCTTTTAATGGTTCCGACTTCAAGGGGCTGACAGCATTTCTTCATTTGATCAATGGCCTGAGCAGTTGCTACGTGCTCGGGTGTGTACAATGGAAGGGGCCCGGCAGTGCTACCTCTCTCAAAAAAAAAGCACAAAGAAAAAGTAACTTCTTTCTCCAGCAGTCCTGCACGGCAGCTCTTCATCTACGTTGAATGTCACTAAATGCAGGTGGCAGCTCCCCACGGCCGCGCTGGAGCAGCGGCAGCCGGGGCTGGGGAGGTCAGCAGCCACAGGAGAGCACGAAGCGGGGCTTGCATCAGTCAGCACATAGCCCGTCCCGAAGAAATTAAATTGCCCCCACTAAAACACTGGCCAACCCTCACTGCAAGGAAAGTCTTCTGTTAAATAGTCTTTTCTCCTCTCAAAACTTTGCTTCACATCATTTGTGAGAGGAACATAGGGGAACCTTCGTAAAATCATGAGAGCTGGCGATAGACTTGTGTGAAAGTATGAAAGTGTAGCTCTATGGTCTACTGTGCAACAGTTTTCCACATAAAATAATCTATTCTCCTATTCCTGTTCCATTCAGCCTGGTGGGGACTCAAGGAGCTCTAATGAGACAAGAATGAGCAAAAGGCAGACACGTAGACTGTGAACTGAGTTTCAGGAATAATATTTCTCAGGGGCTGGTTATGCTCCTGAGTTTTAAACACCCCTCAGTTATTGAAGGATGATAACTGAAGATGAGTATAAACATGTATCTGTATCTGAACAAAAGTGAGATTTGCACCAACGCATCCAGTGATCTCACTCCTCTCCCAGTGAACCAGTCCTCTGACCTGCCCCATGAAAGCTTTTCTTCTTCCTCCCTCACTGACAGCTCTGAGCATCCTTTTCATCCGGAGGTCTCTGCCATTTCAGATCACCTGCTCTACAGCTGACATTTGCTCTAGCCCTGCTCAGGTTTCTAGGGAGTTCAGAAATGACCTTATGTTTTACAGAATTCATTCAAGCTTTCAAACACAGTAAGAAATTTCAGAACCTATTGTATACAGTACCTGTCCATAATGTGGCACACCACAAAACTTCCTGCCCTACCTGCAGATTAAACAGCTGAAATCCATTTAAACCTTCAGCACATGCAAGAGCAAGATACAATCAGAATTTTGCCTCATAGTAGGGACATAAGAAATATGAAAATCTGGTAAATGATTATGGAACAAAGCTTTCAATAGAAAAGTGCCATCATAGTAATGCTGATAAATTGACTATCATGGTGTTAGGATTTGCTATGGAACTCTTCATCCTTTGCCTTGCAATGGAACTTGCTAGAAGATACCAACAGGAATCCAGTCTCTAATCCTAAACTTGATTTATTCCCACAACAACAAATTATAATGATATTGTTTAAATGGAGATTACTCAAATTTGCTGGGTGAGATAAGTAAAGAAAAAGCTTGGGAAGTTATTTCACTCCTTCACTGGGAGAGTTTGAAGGGGAGGCTTTTGTAGTGTGTTTTGTTTTACTGAGGAGGTTTTTTTGACAGTCTTGATTTGCAAGCCATCAAGTTTCAGTGACCTCCTGCATTACATTAAACCTACCTCACTTGGTCTCCAGACAATTATTATTCTATTCATCGCTTCTTAATACTAGTTTTGAATCTGCTCCTCATTGCAGATCATAGCCTACACTACTGCCCCAACTCCCTGCTTCCTTATTACCTGTGTTTCATCCCTTTTGGTTAGGGAAGAGTGTAATTTTTATTTTCTTCCCCCAATGCTCCAGCAGCACGGCAGGATAACAAAAAGTAGCTTTCCTTTTTACTATTACAGGACACAGGATGTGCACAACAAACTGGCACGAACAAACCAAGTGGCTGTATCAGAGTCCCTGGTATGGAACAAAATCATATATTTCTTTCATCAGGATTCCCACCTGTGACCTCACATTGTCTATGAACCCTGGATGCAGTTTGTATTGTTAGATGTCTGCAATGCAGCAGTGTAGGATGGATACCAAAATCTTTTCTTAATTATGAGCTAGAAGGAAACAGGCATTTAAGGGTGAAATTCATTTAATAGATTTGAAATGCTTGGTTTAGGCCGGGATGTATAAAATTTTACTTGTAAGGATTAAATCTTTGGGGGTTTGAGGGCTGTCTGGGAGCATTACATTAATTTGATTTCTCCAAAGCAATCCAGACATAAGTGGATCAAAAGTGGAATATATATGGCAGACATTTACTTCTAGAAGACTTACAAAACTGAGGGGTTAGTTCTTCCTGTTGATCACAGCAGGGTTGTATTAGCTGTCTAAATGGTTTAAGACACAGTTCTCTGTAAGGAATAACTCCATGTGATGAAAAATAACATCAGTAAGTGAAGAATGTACTTGAGAACACATTGAGAGAATGGGAAGTATTTTAGAAGAAGTATTTTAGAACATATTTTAAATCCTGCCAGTTATGGAAAACAAAATACTTATAATCTCTATATACTTCATGGGGTTTTTTTATTCTTCCGTAGTATCATGTCTTCTCATAATCAGAACAAGCAAAAAAATCCACCTAAAGCCAACTAAAAATTTGCCACCTGGATCTTTTTCTTTAACCTCCCTGAAACTGCACATCATCGTGTTGGACAGGTGAGAACTTTCCATTCACTAAGGGCTCTGTAAGTAATCCTCTAACAAAATTGGAATAATTTCTCATTAAGATTATGCCAGTCCTCAGGTTAGAGAAGAAGCCACATGCTTTTTTTCCTGCAAGTGTACTGGAATTTAGTACTATCTATCTTAAGAGTGAGTTCATTGAAAAAGGAACAGTAGGGAAACTTTTGTATTGATTTTCTTGGAAGTTTTGCCAGTTATATTTCACAAGCCACTGTAGTTCTCCTGGAAATGTCTGGGATCTTCCTAACTCATTCTATACCATACAGAAAGTTGTCATAGGCTTGAAGCTGTTAATATCATAATACCAATTAAGCTGAAAGTTGAGAAATATAAAGACATGGATACCCATCCTATATTCCTGGTCCTCTTGTGTGTCTGTGTGTGTATGCATGTCTGTATGAGCACACATGTATATGCATAAAAACCTCAAAATACACTATATTTTTGGTCTCCATAACACTTTGCATCAAAAAATTCCATGTATTGTTTTGCCAGCTTCTTGTTACAAGGTGATTTTCAGCTCTTGTATTGTAAAAAAATGGTAGAAAATTATTCCCCATCCCCTTCTCTGTGATTTTCTAGCCTTCTCTCATATTTCTACTGTTTTTATTTCAATGTCTCTTCTCTAAAATAAAAGGTCTTAATCCATTTAGTATACGTTCACATAGAGATCTGTTTCGTATTTATTGCCATACTTGCTCTTTTGCCTAAATACTCTTGCTGGTTTACACGTTTTTTTCAGAGGGGATATCAAAATTTTGGCAGTGTTTAATATGTGAGTTCACCCCGATTTACAAACAAAACCCCCATGTCTGTGTTCTGATCTTCTGGTCTCTGCTTCCTCTCTGACAGCATGAAATCATCACAAAACCAGCATGCTGAGGAGGATCTGCTCAGAGCTAGCTGGTAGGAAAGGCTCAGAGCAAGGAGATGCAGTCACTAAATCCCAACCTTCTCTGGAATTTTACAAGCTCCAGATCAGGAGTAAAAAAAAAAAACCTTTTCATGAGGAACACTCCATGGCATCAAATATAACATACTGTGTTGTATACAGAGCACTCACTGGATCTGGGAGAACTCCGGATCAATTTATGCCTTTCTGCTATTGGTGATTCCAAGCCATCTTTCTCAGCTCCATAGGAGCACCCCCAAAGGTGAACCTATCAGTGCATCTCCTCCCAAGTGACACCTGGACTGGTGGGGAAAACAGCCAGCCCTCCTCAGTGGGTCCTGGAGGGTACTTTGTAAGATTTTTGTAATATTTAAAGGAAGGGCTAGAGAGTGTCTTGAAGACTAACAGGGCACTCTTGAAAGGGAACAAACCTGGAGTTAAACCCACAGAATTCAGGAACTAAACTGAGGTTTTCTGCATGCTAGTCAAAAGCTCCAACTCGTGAGCTGCTATACAAAGGGAAAAGAGTGTTTATACTTTCCAGCTTTGTTAAAAGATTGGGGGCATCAGAAGTTATTCTTTACTCCTAAAATTCTCCATGTAAAAGATTAATTTTTGTAAATTTGTATGAATAAAAATAGACAATTTTAAACTATGCAGCTACGCTTTCAAGAACAGAAAAGCAAGACATTCTTTTCTATTTTTCCTGGCATACATAGGCTTCAGAACAGAGATTTCTAACCCAGTATAACAGCAAAAAAGTAGGCAAAAATTTGTCCAACAAATTGTAGAATCTAGCAAGACGGAAAGACAGGAATTTTTTTTTTTGCCTTTCTTTTCCCCTTGCTTTGTTGGTAAATTTTTTCCTCTAGATACTAGAAATGAACAGAGCAAAAGGAAAGGTGGGCTTGCATTCAGAACTGAAGCTTTGATCTTAAAAAGGTTAAAAGTCAGAGCACAGAGAGTATACATATCACTAGGTCAGGGGAAGTGATGTCACACTCATAATGAGCAACAACAATGCTCCTGAAAAAAACAACTTCAAAAAATGCCTCCTAGATATTACATCAAGGGGTATGTTTGCATGTAACTGCCTCCAAGCAATCTTTTATATTAAACTACTTTATGTGCAAGACTTCCAGATCGTTTACAGGGCAAGTGCTTAGGANAATCTAGCAAGAGGGAAAGACAGGAATTTTTTTTTTTGCCTTTCTTTTCCCCTTGCTTTGTTGGTAAATTTTTTCCTCTAGATACTAGAAATGAACAGAGCAAAAGGAAAGGTGGGCTTGCATTCAGAACTGAAGCTTTGATCTTAAAAAGGTTAAAAGTCAGAGCACAGAGAGTATACATATCACTAGGTCAGGGGAAGTGATGTCACACCCATAATGAGCAACAACAATGCTCCTGAAAAAAAACAACTTCAAAAAATGCCTCCTAGATATTACATCAAGGGGTATGTTTGCATGTAACTGCCTCCAAGCAATCTTTTATATTAAACTACTTTATGTGCAAGACTTCCAGATCGTTTACAGGGCAAGTGCTTAGGAAAGCAGGGGCTTTCCAAGCGCCTGAAAAGATTGTCTGACTGATTGTCTGTCTACAGGTTTTCTTTTAAAGCTATTTTAAGTATATGATCCCATCCCAGCTATTTAACTCAGGAACCTGCCAATCACACACTGCCTAATTGAACTCTAGGATACTGTAGGATTGCAAGCCACAAAGCATATGAACAAAAATGTGAAGAAAGGGTTTTCTGCTGTTATTTCATTCTTCAAACCAAATTTGATAAGGTCAAATTTCAGATTTCACAACCCCATTGAGACTCAGGGACTAAACTGGGGCAACCAAAAAAAAATAAAAAGCTAATTTTTTTTCTTCCATTTTTGAAAAGCAAGAGGAGGTCTTTAAAACTAGTTACTTGCTGGGGCTGATAGCAAGGTCTTAGGACAATGAAAACTGAAAAGGGGAAACATGAGTCAGTTTTTGTAATGCT
>VYZQ01025549.1:38877-49854 GCA_013400655.1 Mystacornis crossleyi | reverse complement strand
TGCTAATGACTACAGCAGAGGAATGGAAACTGGACATATACAGGTTTCTCACAGATTTTTCACAGTAGAAGACCACTGCTTTCTGTCCAAATACTTAATTGATCCACAAAAGATTAGTTCAATTATTAATTACATCCACAAAAAGTGAATGCATTTGTGAGTAGTCCATACTGCATTGCTTCTAAGGTTGCTGCATGCTCACCAGTTTTCTGTTTCTTCATAATAAAGAGCATATAAAATAGAATCAGTTTCTCTATCCTTTAGCTCTGACATGTCCATTATTTTATAAATATCAATTCTTATTACTCTTTCCCACTCCAAACTTTTCAGTAGGTCATTAGTTATGTAATACTGTGGATGATATTTAAATCATACAAGCATGATTATCAACTAACCTATAGGTTTGATACATGTATCAGCATACCATACAGAGGCAAATTCTTTAAGCAGGATGACACTCCTCTAAATTTCTCAGGCAGATGAAATGGTAAAAATTACACCTTGGGCCATTAAGAGGGAGGGAGGTCCCCATCCTCTCTGACATAACTAGATTCAACTAGTCTGTGCTTTGTTGTAGCCTCCATGCCTTTGTCATTTCTTACCTTAATATTTCTGAGAGAAATAACATATGAATGCTTAATTAAGCCTGTGATGTCTTCCATTTCCAGGTCTTTACAGTGCTTTAATAGCACATATGCACTGTTAAACAGACCTCTCCATCTGGCTGTAAAAATACCACTGAGGCCAAGAGAAATTCTGAACACAAAGCTGGGGAGGACCAAGCCCAAGAACAGTGAGAAGGCAGTGTGCTGATCTTACCCTCACTACATCTGAAAGTCCTTCTTTTTCTTTGAACACATTTCCTACTCTTAAAAAATAACGTATTTTTTATAGCAAAGAACAGCTGCTGCTAAAAGCAGCTAATGTTTTACCTGTCCCTGTTGCTGTGCACTCATAAAACTCACAAGTCTTTCACACAGCTTTACTCAAAATGATAAATATATTCTAGAAGAAGTGTTCACAAGATCACACCTGCCAATATAGATCCTTGTACTTGGAACAAATCTATGTATGTACATATTTTCTAATAAAAGTGAGCTACTAGGGACTCCTCATAAAATATAACACTGTGAGAAAAGATTATTTCAGAAAGTGTTTTTACTTCATCAGCAGGATTTCTCAAAGATCAGTGCCATCAAAAATAATATTTGAGAGAGGTTTTAAAGTTATTTTTAGAAACAAACACATACTTTCTGACAGGAAAGAGAAACCTTATGGTGAGCTATACAAAACCACAACCTACTGCTGCTCTGATCATTATTCCCTGTCCCCAGTTATTGAACTACATGCCAAAGCACCTAAAATGAAAAAGTCCAGGAATAATTGTGTTGGAGTTTTAGAGCTGCCCCTGGATCTGTCACACCGTTGGACTGTCCCTGTGTTGTTTGTCTTCCTCATCCTCCAGAAGGCCATTTCCTTTCCTTTCAAAAGTTCTTCCCCATAATTTGTCTGGTTTTTATCCATACATGAACAACATTCCACTCAAACCCTATATATATCCTGCAATACACAAGGTGTGTACAGAGGACCTCCAGGCTGTGAGTGCAGGTTTTGCTGAGGTGGGCAGATGGATTTAGGGAGCACATGCCTGCTGACATGGAAAATGAATACCTGGAGCCTTCCTGCTGAAACACAGCCTGCACACAGTCTAAAGCCTTCACAAATACAAACCACATCCCTTTAGTCAAGTACCCATTTTCTATTACAATGTTGGGGTTTTTTTCTGACTAGATCCTGCTTCAATATGGAAAACTTAGATTTGGTCCCATATCTCATGTGTCCTGTTCAAGTCAGGAAAGTTTAGTGTGCTGTCTGGAAGCAGCTTAAGGACAGAGTTGGATTTGATTTGAATTTTGTATTCCACCACTGAGATAAAAACAGAACTCTTATGTTTTAGGGGGTCCTTGTGTCTACACCACTGAGACAGAAAGCTCCTGAGAGCTTCCAGAATATCCTGTGTGCCTACAGGTCTTTGAGTCATTCCCAGCATCCACAGCAGTACCTCCTATGAGGTACAGAGCACAGAGAAAATCCTGGGGTGCCAGTTCTGTGGTATGCAGTAAGTCATCCATTACTCATCCTCCCATTCTTCCACACTGTGTAGACGTTATGAGCCGACCATGCAATCCTATGTAAGACACAGGGTCTCAGTAAATGGCTGAGGAGAGGAAGAAACCAGGGTCACAGCCAGGTGCAGGCCCCCCAGTGTCTGCCCTTCCCACGGTTTCTGAAGTGCTGGTATTGTCTGAACTTGCAAATAGAGGCTGTGCTTGTGCTTGGAGTAAGGATAAGAGGGCACAGAGATGCTCAGTAGCACAAGGGCCCAGCCCCTTATTAGGCAAACTGTGGAGATGCCACCATGGCCAGCTCAGCTACCAAGGGACTGCAAGCCTGAAGGTGGGTACAGCCCTATGCACGAGTCCCTGGAACAGCAGCAAAGCAGCCCTTGCTCCTACAGGGCACAGCTGAGACACAGTCTGGGGTGCTGCCTCCCCTCACTGGGGATTCTCAGTGCCCCTCAGAGGCTGCTGCAAGGCATGGGAGGGTGGACAGCCAGGGCAGTTTGTCTCAGTGGTGCGTTCAACAGAGTCATAAGGCACTGGGCCTTGAGGTCCAGCTATCACACCAACGATCTCAATCACCTTGTTTGTAAACCACAGTTACAACATCCTGTACAAATAAGGGCTTGTCAGCAAGAATGAGATCCTTTAGGGCAGAGCTGCAATCAGCACTTGCATGGTATGCTGCAAGCAAGTTGCTGGGCTTCCTCCTCCTCCTGTGGTCCCTGCGTAGTGCCCTGTCAAAACAGTGATTGCTGCCCACTAGGGGTACAGGCACCACGTGCCACAGGGGAGAAAGAAACCTGGATAAGCAGGAAGGAGAGGGTCTAACCTGTCGTCCTACCTTCTTGGCCTCAGTTTTTAACCATGGATCACAATGCGATGTGATAGGTGACCTATGGAGATTTGGAATGAGCCTGCATTCTCCTTTATTTGGACACTGGACACATATCCAGCAGATCGAAGGGGAGGCATTACATCCTTACCAAGCTCCATCCAAGTAGCTCCACACCATCCATTGCCAGCTTGCAGTTCACAAGCACAGCCGTTCTCCAGTGACAAGACACATTTACACCATAAGTTCCTTAAGGCCCAGTTTTTACATTAAGAACAAGCCTGTGCTTTTTAGGAATAACAGAAAATGAACAGAAAATGCTATGTATGCATTGATAGATTGAAAAATAGTAACAAGTATCTTCTCAAAAATATTAAAAATTAACATTAGGAACCGTTATGTAAAGACAGTGATATTGCACAGCATGGATCACAGTCTCATCTCCAGAATATCTTGACCTGAATCTATCTTTATTCAGCTTTTTCAGAAAGGTGGAATAATCCCTGGGGATTTCACCAAGCACAAAGAGGCAAAGTGATGTGTCCACAGTAAGTAAAACAGGATTCAGAAATGTTCTTCCTTAACCCATTACTGTCAAGCAGTATTTCTTCACCTTATTAACAGGCTAAGAGATCTTGAGAATTAATCACTGTGATTAATTGTGCTTATAGATAGAATTTATATGGCAGATTGTGTTTTATTATGCCTAGGGTTGGGGAGAAATCATATATTGCATCAATTGACTGTCAGTTCTGCTGCAAACTCAGTTCTTGCTGCTCAGCTATAAATAGCACTCACAACACATGTGAAAAGTATCACGCTCAATTCCGAGGTGGGAAATCGCTGAAGAAAAGTGTTCTGGTAAACAAACCCTTCCTGATGGCTCTCTGAATACCTGGCAGCGAGCACAACTCCTGGTTTGCTCTGCTGACAAAATCTGCCTCACTCCTCCCTGCTACTAAAGCAAGGCTGCACATCAGGGAAGGCTGAGATACAGAAACAGAGGAGTCTTGGTGTCAGCCTTAGAAAAACCCAGCCAAAGCTGCACATTTTATCAAACCATCTCCGGGGTATGGCCCGGGTGTTCGCTGAAGCTCAAATCTCAGCTGTTGATACCACCATCTCCTTGCCAGCCCTCACCACAGGCTCAGCAGTGCTCAGCCCCACATGGCAGACACAACACATGTATTTTCCCAAGTTAAAGATTCTTGAGGACAACGATTTCACAGCCTGTATGCAGCCTCTTTCAGTGCTGCTCAGATTATTTCTCACTGGAGTCTTCTCTGCTACAACTTAAGCACATTTGTCTTTCCTGTCCATCAAGAATATGGAGAGCAAATTATCTTCGTTTGTACCCACCTCAGTTTGCTTTTGAACATCCTAGACAAGGTCACTATGCCTGCTAACGATATTTTACACAGTTCAAAACTGTTAAGTGCTCATATACCATCCTGTTCCAGAAAGTACACAAGATGCAGCAGGGCTGCTGCATTTGATGGACAATATGTTTACGGTATCACATGCCTCTGCTCTGTTCCTCAGTGTCACACAGGATCCCCAGTACCTGGATGGCACAGAATTTAGTGGTCTGTTTTCCCACTTCACCAATCACATGCACAGTGCTGACTGCAACTGTGCCAAACACCCCATGTAGTTCCCCTGCCAGGAAGCCTGGGAATGTTTTCCCATTCATTCATTAAGCCATTCTTACACAAGCATAAAAAGGCCAGCTGACTTTGCTGTTACTAAACACACCACAAAACTGACATACTGTTTGTCCAGCATATTTAATCTGCAAGCAGTCACAATGGGGTGTATTCATACCATCCTCCTTGACAGTTTGCACAAGTCATCCTTCAGAGGTGCCCACCCCTTTCCAGTGACTCTATGAGGAACACAGACTCCTAAATTTTGGTGCACCAAATCATATCTTAGTCTGATATTTAAAGTGGACAGTGAGTCAATCTTGCATCAGCACCAACATGGGCGGTTATCTCAGCTCAGGACCTTAGGTATACGCAACATTTGCATAAAATCGTGCAACAGACCTCCCATAAGCATTCAGGCTGGCAAAACCCAATGGCTCAAATACTCCCAAAAGAAGCAGCCCAGTCCTGACTGAAATTAATTCTTTTCCTAATATAAGTGAAAGCACAGAAAATATTTTGCAGTCTTCAGTCTAACAATGATGATGAGGCATCTAAAGCAGAACTCTTCTGTGGGAGCCAGTGACTATCCCAATCAGGGAATGAGAGAGTCCCCTAAAGGGACATACCCCAAGAGAGCTCCCCAGGTTAAGGTGACTAAAAAGGACTCTCCCAGAATGCCCTGTTCTGTTATGGAAGTGTATTCCAGTTCCACCTCCCCAGTTGGCCTACCCGCCCCCTTATACCTTATGTATTCCTTTATTAGAAAATTCTTCCTTCCCCACTCTCCCATTGGACCTTATTCCCTGCCATTCCCTCAGATTTTCCAATTGGCTTCCGTACCCTAGTCCCGCCTATGTACCATCCCTGTCCTTGATGCTTTCCCCGCCCCTATATATAACTTGGAACTCTGCACTGTTCAGGGTGCTCTGTCCCTGGTGCCCTTCACGTGTGGAGCTGGAATAAACCTCTGCCATGGAATTCCACACAAATTCCTGCCTCTTTGCTGTCGGCTTGTTGGAGAAGCTCTCCGGAGCGTGCGTGTGTGCCTGTGTGAATGCAGTGGCTGCCGAGCGACTTTCTGCTGGAGTCGCTTCAGGAACACCCCCTGGATCCGACAGTCTTCATTTTGAGTCACTGGTCATTGCACACACACACCCTTTAGGTGGTTAATACTGAGTTTCACAGTATAAATAAGATGTTGTAAACTTCTCTGTAGCTATCCAGATCTCCAGAGAGAGAACATATCTAGTTAGCATTGACATTTAGAATATGTTAATTGTTTTCCTTCTCCTTTATTTTTGACAGTTACAGTTTAAGAACAAACTTTGATATAGCCCATGACATGCCTGAGGGTATTTTTAAAAAGCAGTTTGGGGGAAAGGGAAGAGAATGAATACATGAAAATAAGGCCTGATCTAAATTAGTAATTTACATGTTCCTACATGTTTCCTCCTTGAGATCTTGAGATCTTGCACAGAGCAACTGTATCAGATCACCTGTAGTTTAAGGTTTTCAGTTTGTCACTTAATCGCTCCTCCTTTTTCATAAACTGATCTCATGTTTTCCAGAGTAATGTCTTTTTCACTTCACATCATCTGTACAAACAAGTGAAGTATTCCCTCCCCCACAAACACCAGCACATGCTCACTCATGCTTCTCTCTTTGGTCTGTATAAGGTAGCTTGGCACCAAAAAAATATGTGATTAAGTTTTAACAAGTGTCAAAGCCAAGGGGCTCACAGACACTTACCAGGAGATCAGAATGAAGTTTAGGTGCTTTCTGAAATTCAAATTAGCAAGTGTCGTTCTTCCTGCCTTCTACCACACTTCAGGGAATGTTTGATCTGCAGAGAGAGAATGAGACACAGAAAATGAAAACCTCCAGGATCCAAGGGCTCAGACTTCCCACTCCCCAGCATTACCACTGTTTCTGGGAGCATGTGAATAATCATGTTACTCTTGCTTACATGGTCCTATTGCACAGCACTACTGTTGTCTACTGTAGAACCAAATTACTCATAAATATTTAGGTCAAGGGTTTCAGCACAGAACAACAGTACAATTAACAAGTCAAAATGTTGCCAGTGAAAGTTATTTTTGACACCATCAGCTGGAAGTGAACAGACATGCCTTTGTTATGTTGTAATCTATCATTTTTAGTACAATATCAATGCAAAAAAAACAACCTCTAAGAGCATTGATCAGAAAATTCATAATTTTTTTTTTTGTTTGCTAAAGCACACATTTTATAAAGGCTCTTTTNACATGCTCACTCATGCTTCTCTCTTTGGTCTGTATAAGGTAGCTTGGCACCAAAAAAATATGTGATTAAGTTTTAACAAGTGTCAAAGCCAAGGGGCTCACAGACACTTACCAGGAGATCAGAATGAAGTTTAGGTGCTTTCTGAAATTCAAATTAGCAAGTGTCGTTCTTCCTGCCTTCTACCACACTTCAGGGAATGTTTGATCTGCAGAGAGAGAATGAGACACAGAAAATGAAAACCTCCAGGATCCAAGGGCTCAGACTTCTCACTCCCCAGCATTACCACTGTTTCTGGGAGCATGTGAATAATCATGTTACTCTTGCTTACATGGTCCTATTGCACAGCACTACTGTTGTCTACTGTAGAACCAAATTACTCATAAATATTTAGGTCAAGGGTTTCAGCACAGAACAACAGTACAATTAACAAGTCAAAATGTTGCCAGTGAAAGTTATTTTTGACACCATCAGCTGGAAGTGAACAGACATGCCTTTGTTATGTTGTAATCTATCATTTTTAGTACAATATCAATGCAAAAAAAACAACCTCTAAGAGCATTGATCAGAAAATTCATAATTTTTTTTTTGTTTGCTAAAGCACACATTTTATAAAGGCTCTTGTGATCTCATGTTACTGCCATGTTGCTCAGCAATGAAAGACATTGCAAAGGAAGGAAGGAGATCTAATATCACATGACCTACATGGGTTCTTTATTGTTAAAAATGATAAATTTAGGTCGTTTCTGTATCAGGAAAAAATTTAAAGAGATTAGAATACAGAAAGTGTATTTTATACATCAACTTCAATACAAATTTTACACTATACATAATGGTCCGAATTAATGTACCAATGCTTATCTATATCTACTCTTCATACTCCTCTAATACACTATTAGACAAGTGCTTGGAAAAATATCCCAACAACCATAAACAGAGTTGCAATAACAAATTACAATATATGAGCAATAGTGATTTCCTTTCATTTTTAACTGAAAATTATTAAGTCCAGTGAACTGTAAGACCTGCATCCTTTGTAAACCTGAGTATCCCATAAAGCTGCAGCTGGCATACTGCAAAGGGAAAGAAAGCAAAATGAAAAATAAACCAAGTGTCAGGAAAATAAGAACTGTCCAAGAAGCAGGTTTTTCCCTCTTGCTTGTGCTCAGTCAGTCCTGTGCCTTTAGTCTTCTAACTTCACAGCGTCTATGTTGGCATGCCCAAATCTGAACAGTCCATCATCCAACCTTACACTGAGCCAGGGGCTGGGTTTTAAACAGTTTTAACTGCAGAGACTGACCTTTGGTATATTTACACACATTTTAAATACTGACTCCCTTCTCCTGTCACAGGACAGAAAAAAATGACATCTGGTTTATATTGGATCTTCCAGTTTTATACTGGCTTGCTGAATTTGGGATTAATCCTTTCTTGAATATTGATGCAATTTTGGGTATTGATACAAGCAATGTAAAAAATAAATGGGACAGGGGAAGACAATGTATGATCAAGGCACCATGAACTCTTTATCTCTTCCGCATGTTTTTCCTGTAGTTCCACGTCTTTGCTTTCAATCCTTCATCAAATTGCACAAGGACCTGTTACACCAAGTCCTCACAAAGGAGGCAGTGGTGTGGTCATGCAACAGATACATGGCACATAGAAGAGGAACCTCTTCCTGGTTGAAAGATGGACTAAATGCAACCCTGTCAAACCATGTGGCATCTAATTCCCAAGTGACCTGTTTTTCTACTCACAGAGCAAGGACAAAAGGGAATTAATACATTTGAAATCACATATGCCTCTTATTGTTAATAAGAGCTCATATATATATAAAAGAGGTACAATTGAGGAGTCTTATTAACAAAGAATCAGTCTACCGTGACTGGCTAAGCAGTTTTATATGTACCCAGCCTTGGAAGTGTTCAAGACCAGGTTGGATGGGGCTCTGAGCAGTCTGATCTAAAGGAAGGTGCCCCTGCCCACGGCAGGAGGATTGGAACTGGATGATCTCTAAGGTCCCTTCCAATACAAGCCATTCTATGATTACGTGACTCTATGAGTACAGAGTGTGCTGTGTACCTTAAAATCTTTGCAATGACCCTCTAACTTGTCTTTGAGTGCTGCTAATTTTAATGTGGCTATTTTTGGTAGACAGCAGTAAGATCTGAGTGCTTTTGGAAAAATACAAGGGATTTAGAATAATGAAGGGTCCAGATCAGAAGACATTGTTTTTTACTTTATTTTTGGTTTTGTTCTTTGGCATAATTGACAATCTGTTCTTTTAGACTGATGCAATCCATTCAGAAAAGGTATCATAGAAGCAAGCTGAACTGTAGCGCAAAAAAAGCAAAAAAGAGTCACTGTTTCTGCCTTGTCCTAAAGACTTTTTCCAAATATATATATATGTACATACATACATAAATGCTTTTATTTATAGCTCTGTTGAACCACAGAAGTGAAGAAAGAGAAAAGCACTGAATAATTCATCAAATTTTCCTCCTTTATCACGCAGGTCCAATTTTTCCACATAAACATGTAAAACCAAAATGAATTCTAACAAATTATTAATATTAAAGATGCAACTACAGGATTTCATCCCAAACAAAAACAGTCTTGCTAGTCAGCATTGGTAGTTTCTGTGACTTCAGGCTAGAGACAGGCATGCAGATCTGAGGTAGCCATCCCTGTCTCTGTGCCTAGTCAGTGCAGGGGACAGAGTCCAGGGACTAGACCTCTCATCCTAAGCAGAGACCTAAAACAAACCATCCGAATACACTACAAAAGTATCTGTTTCTCTCACCAAAAATAAGGAGAGCCTGAATAATTATCTCAGGTATGGATATGTACCCCACAGATGCTTAAAGTCATGAGAGACTAAAAATTTGCTGTGGCCAGTCTCTGATAAACCAACCTACACAAGTTGAATTACGGCTAGAGAAAAAGTGTCCGACAAATACATAAAAACATTCAAGACTATTCTAAATATCTGGTTACCTTCAAGTCACTTCAGGCAATTCCAGTTAAAATGTGCTCTCTGGGAATACCCAACCAGATCCATTGCAAATTTTATGTATCAATAAAACACTCTTATGACAGAAGAGCTTTGAGTTGACTGCAGTGAAGTTGAGGGTTATGCAGAAAACATCCTTGCTATACTGTTTACTAATTTAGCTTGCGAGGCTATGTTTAGAGGGATATTAAGAAATAACTAGCCTGTTCTCTATTTGTGGATTATGTGTGTAATTCCCCAATCTGAAAGACGAGTATATATATCTAAAAATAAAGCTCCATACACAGTTTCCCAGTAGACAATAGCTTACTCATTTAAAATGTATGTTTACTTAAAATTTTGTTCCCTGGGATGGCCTAATGAAATATACATTTCATTTTAGCAGGGATTCCCAAAGGAGTCAGCTGCCAGACAGCCTTTTTCTAGCTCCTTCCGTGCAAACTATGTAAAGCAGGACACTAAACCTGCAATAGCAGGCAACACTCAGGAATTAGAGTTTCAGCTCTGTTTATGCTGGCAGTGCCTGAGGAGTACCTGGATCTGAACAATTCTGTTAGTACACTGGTAATTCATTAGTAGCAATTTGTTACCTGACATTAATTTCCTACAAAACCATGGTATCGAAACATGCTCCACATAAAATCACTTTTAAGAAAGTCAGAGGCTAGGAGGAAATGACTGAGTAAAATTTTCCTATTCAAGAATGCTTACAGTATTTTGGCATCCCTAACTCATGCAAAACCCTTGCAGGTTAATTTTAGCTGCTTTTGTCTTAGGCAATGGAGATATTCATTCTTCCAGGTAAAAATCTACCTTAAATTCTGTCCCACATTCTGAAACCATGAAGACAGATTAAGAAAACAGACTTAAGAAAGTTAAAAAGTATTGCATAAAGTTTATAGCTACCAGTGACTTAATACCATATATCACATTGAATATGGTCATGCGGACCATCTCCATTGTTAGATAGAGTCAAATATCTATATGCCACATGAAAGGACTTGTATATGAGGAAACATTTATGGTATAAGTTTTTCATGTTCTGAATGAGTATAATGTTTTATTTATAGGCTATGTATCATATTAATTGTTTTATAATTA
>VYZQ01025549.1:2185-35401 GCA_013400655.1 Mystacornis crossleyi | reverse complement strand
TGTTCCCTTCCTGTGAATTTATTTCCACCTCCACACCACCCCAGGCTGCACAAGTGCTAACACCACCTGTTTCTCCAAAGGATCAACTCCTCCATCCAATTTACCAAGCAGCTACAGCAGGTCAGAGGGGCAGATGTGGCCAGAGGGAGGGAGAGGGAGGCAGCCAGGGCAGGCTGACTCTGGCAGCCGGGAGGGCTCAGAAGCCTCACACACAACAGCTGAACCCCATAACACCTCTCTTCAGTTTGATGACACTGTCCCATAAGAAGCCATAATTAGAGACCTGAGATTTTTAGTTGCATATGTAATTGCTTTGTAAAAAAATCAAGTAACAAAAGCTGGTACAACAATTCATTTATAAGTTTATTAGATTTATGACTAAAAATTCATTGAAAGAGCAAACACAAGAAAAAAGCTAAAAGAACTATACTAAATAAGCACATCCAAATCTACTGTAATTATGTATCTACTGTTTACTAGAACTGCCATGGTACTATTATATTGTTTCTTATATTAAGAAAAAAAAAATCTACCCTGATAGCATTTCTACTTACATTAATAGATGTATAAACATCTTAGTTCAATTTCTGCATTGTCACAATTAGAAAGCTTCTTCTTAAGTTTTACTTCTTTTAAGTTTTGCTGGATTGCTGTACTCTTCATTACTGTTGTCTCTCAAAATATCACCTTCACTTCAACTGTAAATAGCCCAGGAAAATAGTTCAAACCTTAAAGGGAATCTTCCAAAGGAAATATATTTTTTCCCTCATAACTGAGACCTTTCCCAAGGGAATAGGCCACTTTTGGAGGTGTTAGTGCTTCATGTTTGTAGCAATGGAAAAAAAGTGTAGAGAAATAATGGGTTGGCTGAGTTTATTATGAAAGGGTTGCTCCTATTAGGAGATTCAGGGCAAATAAGAGTCAAGATAAAACAAAGTTATGGTGGGAAGCTTGGAGAATTTGCACTAGTTTCAATATCTTTGCTTCCATCTTCTAAATTGCCAATTGTCAAATGTCATTACTACTCAGGCTGTTAGCTGCTCATTTGATTACATCATAGCTCCCTCTCTGGAGCATGGCTCTATCCGTGTGTGAAATCATAAAATGTGCTTGAGCTGGTGCAAAAGCTTGGGAGAGCATGAAGACGATAATTAAAGTATTTTGTTGCCTTTTAAATACATAGTTACATCTACAACAAAACACAGAAATACTAAGCTGCTTGCTTCTATTTGTCTTTAAAGGATTTGTGGCTGCATGTTCTTCAGTAGTTGCCAAGAGTTCTTGCACAGTTTTAATACTAATTTATGATGAAGCATACCAAATGAACCACAAGTTATTTAAGAAAATGAAATAAGGAAACTTTTGAGGTTTTAGCAGGAAAACAGACTGGAGTGCGAGTAGTCTGATGTAAATGAATATATGGCTTCAATGAAAATAAAAGAGAAGAAAACTCCCTCCTGGGGTTCATTATGCCTCTTGAGCTGTTGGTAGTAAAGTTAATTTTTAAATGCTTTGAGGTGATTAAGAACTCAGGCATCACTCTAAATGTAAATAAGTCCTGTTTCATTTCCTTGCAGTTAACTGATTGCAGCAGTCACCAGCTACTTAGCTTGCTGATGTATTTGAGATCTGTAGTCTAGTTCATAATTAACCCTCTTCATATGAAGTGAAAATATTAGCAAGCCTGTTGTTGAACATATATAACCATGATGTGACATATTCACTCACTAGGGAAAGAGAACATTTATATTTGTAAATCATGAGGGCACCATTTGAAGCAAAAGTATCACAGAACAAAAAGCAACGTAGAAATGGAGTTTTTTTCCATTCATATTGGATGCAGCTTAAAAATGCAACCAAAATATATGCAGTTTAGAACCTTCAGCATAAACAGATGAATTATTTATAGTAAAATTAAGAAAACCATAAAGCTTTACCCCTTCCTCCCCATCAGGTCTACTAAATAGAAAATTTCAAGAAACTGTATATGAATATCACAAATGAAAAATCTCAAGTGATAATCCATTCTTGTAATGCATATATACAAGAAATTAAGAATTAACATGAATAATCTTGCTTAAGGCAGTCACTGGGACCCTTGAAATCTGTATTCTCATTCCTATATCTGGAATTGAGATAGTTTCATGGCTAGGCAAAAGCTTCAGAAGTGACTAATTCTGTTCACCAGTTTGTAATTATCTAACCTAGGACATGCTAAGCCATAAACAGTCGAAATAGCTCTACTGGATACTGAAATAGTGAGGCAACCAATACTCATCTCTGGGACAAGCTCCCCAGCTTGTGGCCATGGACCCAAGCCTGTGGGTGTTCAAGAAGTGTTTAAACACTCTTAGATAATCTAAATTTTAGTTTGCCCTGTGTGGAGTCAGGACTTGCACATGGGTCCCTCCCAAGTCAAGATACTCTAGGATTCTCTAAAGAATAAAGATACAGACTTTAATAATACAACGCAGGTATTCAAGCAGTCCAAAGCCCAGAAACCTTGGGTTCAAATCCTAGCCCCAAAATCTTGTAGTGAAACATGTCTATCACCTGCTACCAGGTTTCTTTATGACCAACAAAGGCATCTGATATTTGTCCAAACACACTTAAATACTTACAATACTTAAATATTTTAAGGCAAAGGGAGACCTACAGAGATTTCCACTTTAATGTCTACCTGCAGCCAGTCATTTCACAGGTTTAGTAAAATCAAATTTAAACATTTTTTTTAACTCAATTCCTTTTATTAACTTGAGCACCAGAAGAACTGTCAAAGTAAAATGTACACAAAATAGACATGAAACTTTCATAGGTCCCCTCTAAACCAAAAAAGCCAGAAAAATCTCACATCTGCTAGGTACACCTCTACCTTGAAGAGAAAGAGATTGTGCATATAACCATGGCAGATCAGAATGAACAAACAAGGAAAGATTCATCAGCAAGTAAACTAGTGAGAAACTGGTAATTTCCAAATGAATAGCAAAATGCTGAAGTCATTATAAATAAGCTCTACAAAAATGCAGTTACTCTTTTCCCAGCATTGGTATTTAACCCTAAGTAGCTGAAGTGGAAGAGGTAGAAATGCCCTAAACTGATCCAGATAAAGACTTCCTAAAACTGCTGTCAGTCTGAGATTAACTAGAATCTGCACCACCTAGAATCCTATTTCTGCTCCAAGATTGTCACAAATTTGTTAGTCAATTTGCTGACCCAAAATTGACTACAGCCATTTTGGAAAGAAGATCTCTCCAGTGAATTTTACTCCCAGTTTCCATTCTCTCACTGAAAAGTTTCACTCAACCTTGTTTTCAGGTTCAATATTTAATTACAGTCTTACCTGACAAGCATCTTCAATACAAATTAACAGATGGATTGCTAATTCTTTCTTTCAAGAAACGACAACACAATATAGCAATATCCAGCTAATGAGTAATCTTTCACTGCATTCAAACTATTAGCTTTTACAAAAATTACCAGAAGAGTTTTTGTTCTCCCTTGCTCTTCTCCAATTTCTATATCAAATTACAGCTAGCCTTACTTATGTCTCTATACCTCTCTATACACTTGTAGCTAGAAGAAGATAGGGAGGCAAAGGAGTTGATCTTGTCATTTATTAATGTTAGGGAGCTTCAGGCTAGATCTATTCAGTGGGGGAGAAACATTGTTATTGCTCTCAGTAAATTGAGGCAGGTCGCGTCTATCCTGCAAACAAAAATTCTCCAGTTGTTCACATTTGCTAAATAAAGGTTCTCTGGCCAGCTGCCTGCTGACAGCCAGAGAACTACAGCAGCAAGAAACATTGCATATCTCCTGGGCACCTGCAGGGAAAGCAATGTTGCCCCATAAAAAGGTTCATAGCATTTCCAAGTAGCAAACAAAAAGGCACGAAGGAATCACTACAAAGCACATTCGAAACAGGAGTCTGATTATATAGTTATATACACATATTATTTGTAACAAGGAGCTGGCTGTAACGTCCCAAGCAGGCAAGGTCTTTTCTTTACTTTTATTTCTTATCCTAAATATGGTTGACTTCATAATTTATTTTTTTAAATTATATTAGGTTTGGAAGTTAGGCTTGAATATACCTGTACAGGGATATATGCATTCAGTGATTGTGAAGATGCAAATTAATCTATGGTATCTAGATTATAACCAGAAATTAATCTTTGAAAATAACTCTCCAAGCAAGGTAATACCTTCCAGATAGCACACTTCGATATTCATTTTAGCAAGCACAGCTGCTACCTACTTCTGTGTTTGAAATTCAGGCCCTCTGCACAGTACTTTAAAATCACTTCAGAATTCTACGTCAATGCCCTTATTTGAATCACATTATTAGCAGGTGGACATTCTCTCAAAGGCCAGAGTCATAGCCCATAACAATACCAATTAATAAATGTGGATTTAGAAAGGTAATTTCTGCTATATCCTGCTTACCAGGGATCTGATAAAAACTTTCAGTAACTGTAGCACCCCATAAAAAGGTATGCAGGCAAAAAGCAGGTCATTTTGCTCCTTTTGCTCTGAATTTTTCATAGAACTTCTCTTTTGTGTGCTAAATGAGGACAGTCTCTTTGCATGGAAGTTCCCCACCCCTCAGCTCTCCTCCACACACCATGACAGATCCATTCCCACAGAGAACAGGTCACATTCACTGTTTTCCTCCACAGAATCATAGAATGATGTCGGTTGGAAGGGACCATAACCACCATCCAGTTCCAACCCCCTGCTGTGGGCAGGAATGTCTTTCACTAGATCAGGTTGCTTCACCTTGGGGCTGCTCAGTCACAGGAAAAAGGGGAGCTAAAAGTCTTCTCATCTCACTGACTGCCACAGCAAAAGTACTGGAAATCCTAGTAGGCCTTTTCACCCATCTGGATGGTCAGCTTAAGGCAGAAGCAGTCAGGAAGCCACACAGCAGGTGGATGGACTCAAGAAGAGCAGGGTCCTCTCTGTGTTGTGGAGCAGGAATCACAGTCCTGGGGTGTGTGCGCTGCCTGCCCTCACAGCTCAGTCCAGGACGTGGCCAGCTTCCCACTGGGGGCAGGGTGCTCTCCCCTCACTACCCCCTAAAAACAAACAGTCATCCCAAAAAACATATTATTTTAAGCCTTTAGATTTTTAGAGCAATCTTGTTTTTCATAGAGTTGAAAAAGATGTCTAACCAGTTTTGAAAGTTTGCAAATGGCAACCAGTATGAAGTGTACAAACTCGCAGTAAGTGCTGGCACCTTGGTATAGTTGAAATGGTCAAGTATTCTTTCACAATACTTTGATTCTTTCACAATACTTTGATATGGATCACAATTTTCTTCATTGTACCACTGCATTAATGGAACCCTTCCCTTGCCTTAACTGTCTGGGGTAACAACACGTGCTGTTCAGAGTACTGCTGACATTAATAACGAAATGCAGTAAGAATAACATCCCCTTAGCAGGGCAGGAGCACACAGCTTTGATGCAGTGCCCAAGTGTGCCTGCCCCAAGCGAAACTCTGGGGAGACGCTCAGCCTCAGCAGCCCTCAAGTGCAGAGCATTAGTGGGTGCTCAGCATCTCTCACAACCATGAGCAAGACTGAGCAGCTCCAGCCCACACTGACTGCCTGGCTGAAGATTTTCTCATCTTATCCTCAAAGCTTTTCAAGCCCTGATCCTAACAGAGGTCTTAGGAGACTTTTTAATCTTCATACTTCTCGAACTCAATTTAATTTAGCTGCTCCTCTCAAATCAAGTCAAAGACTTAGAGGGATTTGAGGAGAAATACAATCTTCTTTCATTAAAAGCAAGGTCTTATCACAGATCTTTGTGATTTGTATTGTCCTGGCAATAGGGGAGATCGTGTAACTGGGAGTGTTTATTTTCCATGAGGCAATTAAGTTCGAGAGATATGATTGTAATTCTATGTGCTTACTTGCAAAACTATGTACTCACTTACACCTGGGCAGGGCCCGGTCACTCTGGCACTAGTTGCCGAAGTTATTTGTGTGTGCACATAGCAAGGGCTTTGCGAGGTCAAAGAAGACCGTTCAACTGAGACTTGAAAAACCTTGTCAGTGTAAACAAAATTCTTATCAATTTGAGAAAAATATTGGCCTTTTACATCAGATTGCTTTTTTCCCATCAAATCTACAGAAATGAAACATGAACTGAACAGAAACAGAGCAGAACAGAAAGTTCATGATTACACATGAAGTGCTCTCCTCTTCAATTTAGAAAGATGGAGTTTTTTCTCATGTTTAATAATTATTCATCTGAATTCATATCCCCTTTTATTCTGCACCCTGTTTTAATATCTCCTGAGGAAAAAGAAAAAAAAAAAAAAAACAAAACCAAATTCAAAACAAACAAACAAAAAACCACCCCCACTACCCCCCCACAAAAAATCCCCAACAATTAACTTACATGACAGAGAGACGGTTGCCTGGACAAGGCTATGACTTGCCAAGCAAGGACAGCCACAACCGCTGATTACAAAAACACTGTTTTCTCTTTTGACTGAGGATGAGCTTTTCCAGTAAAATATGATGCCAATTAGCATTTACTCTACATCAAAAAGACTGGTTCTTAACCTTTTGTGACACTAAAAAGAGTTGAGGACACTTCAGTTAGTCATATGATATATAGGTACTCAGTTAATTATAAAGCGCAAACACCCTCCTCAGATAATCACACAAGAACTGCTAATTATTAAAATAATAGATTCTACTGGAAAAGAAAAACCAAACACTTATTCTAAAACTTTTCTTCTGGGCAAGGTGATCTCTTATACTGATGTTTATTACATTCAGTCTTTGCTCAAGGGATTTTCTTCCACCAGCTTACTATTCTCAGCTACATCTAATCTTTCACACCTGTTCAGATTCTTTAACCCTTAAAGTTAAAGATCCTGCAAATTGATACCTCTCTTAATTAACTTCACTGCTTGTAGCTGAAATCATATAACTAGGAAGAATTTGGTATGAAAGTTGGTTCTTAATCACTTTCATTTATGCTCCCTAAAATATGATACAACTCAACCCATATTTCCCAGTCAGTGGCAAGTTCCAGCTTACCTGAGTTCTCGCATTCTCAATAACTTCCACCGAAGACCAGCCAGATGAAGCTGATCCCAGTGAAGTTTCTGGTGACAAAAAGAAACAAAACAATCAGTAGCATTTTTAGCCCTAGTGGATTCTCCTTAGGACAGAGGACCTATACTATTGAATTATGATTAATTAGCACTGAATTATATACTAATGCTGAATTAGTATGTTATGATTTCATCAGTTTCATTTAATATCATCTTCAACATAAGAGTTGTTAGTCCTGATCAACTGCAGGTTGTTCCCAAGCTCAAATACCAGTACTGTCCTGCAGTATCGGAAATGTTCACAGAATCTAAAAAACTGGCATTACATCTTGCAATGTTTAACAAGAAATGCTGCATTATCTCAGATTTTTTTTCCATATTCTACACTAGGATCCCACATAATACTGAATATAGCTAAAAAATGAAATGCTGTGTTTGAGGTAACATATCTAGAAGATTGATTAAAACCCCTGGATAAAGATTATGGCCAAAACTACCATTTACTTGGCACACTGGGACTTCCGCCACTAGAGTAAATTTTGAAGGCTACACAAGACTACAAAATAAAACTCTCAGGAGCCTGACTACCTCCTGAAAACCTTGTTTTCCACACAGTTAGCAATATATGTGTACATGTGTAGGGATGCTCATGTACTTCAAAACAAAAAAGAATTCAAGACACATTATTGCTTCACCTTTTTTTGGAAAAAATTTAATTCAGAGGCAGCAGGGGTTACTTATGTTGGTTAATGTGGCTGTGGAAGGCAGGATGCTGGGTGGTACAGGAACCATAGGATGTAAAGTCTGAATGGAAATGAGTTTTTCAGGGTCTGTCTCTAGACACGAAGTGATTATTCTGTCAAAATTATTATTCAAAAAGAGCAGCCTCTGACAGGGAAAAAACCAAATAGAATTATGGTCATAGGGGGATAGTGTGCATTGCTCAAATAATGATAAATAAGCTGCACAGAAAGGGGTAGAACCTGAGGTACCAGTCACAGCAATGGAATTGCCTATTTACCAGATGAGGAGAATTACCGAGGTGAAAATCCTCTGGAAATGGACAGGGCATAAGAACGCAGAAAGACACACAGACCCATGTGAAAACCTTAGGAACCCCCTTGACAGGGATGGAGCAGTAACTGTCATCTCCAGATTTACAGGCAGTAGGAATGGAGCCACAACAACCAGCCCTTTTTCCAATCAGAATGTCGTTTAACTGAGAGTGCGTGCATGCGTGCGTGCGTGCGTGCGTGCGTGTGTGTGTGTGTGTGTGTGTAAAATGACAGGTTACATAAAAATTGCTCTTCATTTCTTACAATTACAAAGTTGGGTTTCTGTTCCTATTAATGCCCTGTTTTCCAGCACACAGTTACCTAGAACTACCGACGTGTAATTACGTGTTTCACAGAGTGGCACATTTACAGGAAACCATGACTAAATGTTCCTACTAAATTAGCTTCTCGTGTATTAGTCGCTTTTCATACAAGAAAAATGGAGTTTGACTCTTCCCTCATGTTAACACCTGTTTTGAATTGATCTCATCTCTACTGCCTCTACATATGATCTGCCATTGCAAGTAGAAGACCGATCTGCTGTTTCAATTAATTTTTCAAGATGCATATTTTCCTCCAAATATTAATGGTATACAGAACCAAAAAAATGAAAAAGTGATGTTTATACATATAATGTCATATTTCAAAAGAATTAATTACTTAACCAATGTAAGCATAAGAATAAACTTCCACTATGCAGAAAAGGAATTCAGAGTATGAGGGAACTTCCACTTCTTTCACATAAGTCTTTTACATAGCAATACAGGTGTGCATTGACCTTGAAATTAATATAAATAATAAAACAATTCTTATGACCAGAGAGAAGAAAGAGGAAAAAAATTTCATAAAATACTTTTCGTCCATCACTAATCCAATCCAATTCCAGTACAGAGACTAAGAGGGGATGGGTGGAGAACCTTATTCAAATACATTAGAATTCATACAATTTTTTTTTTAATATGGTTGACTCTTAGTACAGAATTGCCATGCAACTTGTCAGTTGCATATATACTATATGCTATAAAATATTCCCCTTTATAGAGACATCATTAATTTTATTTGGAGGAACTTTGCTGATATCACCTTTATATGAGACTTTTCCTTGCATAGGAGTAGGTAGAAGGGAATGGTGAATGCAGAAGACATACAGTTGTGTTATTTTGTGTCTGCACAGCACAGTGGAGTCATTACCACTGCAAAATGTCAGCAACCTGCAGGAGGTTTCTCCTTCCCCCTCAGAGTAAAATGAAAGCAGATCTGCACCTCCAGATTTCATCTTTCCACTGGAGTAGACAGTGAAAGTATTACTTAGCAATCATTTTTCCCATATTAGATATACAGATTGGTAAGTCTGGAAGAAAACTTGATTCCATAGGACTTTTTTAAAGACAACAGGGCAGACTGAACTGTCATTGTGACACTGCAGTATTAGGATATTTTTTTAAACTGCTTATGTTAATCAATTCTGTCAGTGAAGGAGGAAAACTATGCAAAGAACTATTGACTAAATCACCTGCAAAGGGTTTATATTGACAACTGATACTCTTCCCAAATGAAGCTCTGAGCTGAGCATCAGCCCTTACAGTTATTCACAGCCTAAGTCCGGGTTCCCTCTCTTTTCAAAGGGAAACAATGGGTTTCAGTGTTGCTCCTCTTCTAGCATTACTAGGATTTCACTTCATCCCATTTCAGAATAAATGGACCTCATTAAAAATATCTTGTGCTGTGACTTCAGATTAAAGATACACCTGGAAAACCACTATATCTTAAACAGAAAGATAAGTAGGACTAGAGAAATACTTCCTCCTGACTGCTCTCTCTTCCTTTCTAAGATAGTGAGTCTGAGAAAAACAAAAAGTTATCTATTTGAATAAATGAATATAGGAGAGGGACAGTGGGCCTTCTGTGAATCTAAGTTGACTAGTTGAGCAAGAAATGTTTCAAAGACCTTGAGTGCAAGTCTTTGTTTATTGAGAATAAGCAATCAATCAGCCAGAACACACAACAAGACCTTGTTCAAACAATGGATAATGCTGAGTGCTTCAGTCACACAGCTTAGATTGGACAAGTAAGCTTGACATTAGCAGCAAAAAAGGCAAAGTCAACAGCATAAAAGTCACAGAATAAGACAGTTCAGGGAGGTCTCAAGCACAGGAATGTTAACATACGTTCAAATGGACAGAGGGCTTTCTTGAGATTTTTCTTAAACAAAATGTTTATTATTTAAAGCTATCAAACCTTGCCTTGAAAACTAGATTAAATAAATCTCTCACATTTGAAATCTCTATGACTAAAGGCCCACTTGTGTTAACTTTCATGAGATTAGTAGTATCAAGATTATTTTTTCTTCCTGAATGTATTTGTATATGTTTTCTAGATTTCATTTACAGCAATAGCCCCTGTTTACAAGCTTCACTTGAAAGCAGGCCAAATGTGAACAACAGCACAGAAGAGAAACCGTTCACATGATTAAGAAAAAATTAATATAAAATCTTGTAAAAAAACAAGAACTAATTGTTCTGTGAAATACACACATCTCTTTCTACTTCTCTGTCTGGCAGTTTCTCAAATACGTCTTTCTGTATTACAAATGAAATTATAAGTGCTCTCAAATTTTGTAGCCAGTAGGTCATGGCAGTCTTCTGACTACCTGGTGATGGATGAACTTGCACTATTTGCACAGGAATTTGGGGCGGGAGAGAGGGAGAAAGGGAAGGGGGTGTGTGGTGAGAGGTGAGAGACCAGATATAGAGAATGATTTCACATATTTGGGTTAATGAACAGTAAAAAGATGAGAACATCATTTGCAGCCTGTGAAGTACACTTGAAAACAGAGCTTGGTTCAAGATAAAACTTATGGGTCTGCTTTACTTGCTGCTAACTGAAAATCCTCACATGTAGTCTTTTTTCTCCAACATTTTCTGTGAAGGTAATGAAAACCTTCAGATTAGACAAGCTGTTTAAGACCTTAAGATCATGTCATCTGTGGTAAAACACATCGATTCGTAACCCAGGCTGTTACTGAGAATCATTTCTGTGCTGCATCCCAGCAGCCCATTCCTCAAACCTGTAGCTGCTCATGTAAGTTTATTTTCCTTGAGCCCTTACAGAAATTTTTTGTTCAGAATTCCTCAGTTATGTGTCTCCTGAAACTCATGCATTTATCTTATTAATATGTAAAAAGAAAAGACTCAACCAAGACTATCCAATGGAATTTTTTTAAGACAATCTAGTACATCTTTTGGTTTTGATAAACTCAGCATTCTTTCAGCTACACAAACAGAGGGCATTACATCTCCATAAATAAATATCATTCTAATTTCATTTATTTCCACATGCACAGGAGAAACAAATGCTGGAAATGGAAGTCTGAGGTATATTTCNGTGTAAACGCACCCCGCGACAATTTCATAGTGGACAGAACCAGGATGTACTTCCTTCATACTGAGACAAGGGCTCTCCAAGTCCTCAGCCTCTGTTGTCGTTATGAAACATTCATTTTGCACAGGTAGAAAGGAACTAAATTATACACTGATAGCTGTATTCAACTGCTCCTTCTGCCAAAAGGGAAGACACTTTGCTGAATTTTAAAAGAAATTAAATTAGTAGATTTTCAGAGTATGAACTGCTTGATGCTCAGTACCCCAGGGGCTGCAGAAAGGCAACAGATTTTTGGTTGCTTGAGATTTCAGTGGATGAATGGCAAAAGCAATAAAAGCTGAATTTGTGCTGCACTAATTTGCCTCCATTTAGAAAAAAATATATACTAAAAGGAAGTTATAAAGTCTAGAAAATTTCTTGTTAAATGTATACTGATCTCTAGTTATTTTGAAGCATTCTATCAATTGAAAGACAGAAATACACAAATGGAAAAGGTTTTATTCATTCAAGGGCTAATGATATACATCTTTTTTTAATGCAATTTTTAAAATCTAAGATGATGGTTATGATTGTGATGATGATTAATATTATAAGCTAATAGAAAATGTTTTGTGGAATACTGTTATTCTGATCCATAATCAACTCTCCAGAGATTTTTCAACAAATTGAAAACTTTGGCTTAAGTATTTTCAATTGTACCCCTCATTTCTTCTAGCTGGTTATAGGGCTTCCCCAAATGATTAGCATGACAAACTGGCAAATGGGTGACAAACAACACAGCAGATGAAAATTTGCCTACACTCAAAGGGGAGTAGTCAGCAGTTCAAAGTCTAAGGGCTAATTAGTGGTGGTGTACCCAAGGAGCAAATATGGAGGGTGACATTATTAAATGTCTTCATCAGTGAGCAGGACAGAACAAATAAAAAGGCTGATGGATGATGCCAAGCTATGGGGAAAATTTTCTATGCCGAGGAGCTGCATTGCCATGCAGAGGGGCTTCAAAAATCCAGAGGGCTGGACAGAGAGGAAACACATTAGGTTCAGCAAAGATAAACGCCAAGTCCTGCCTTGCAGATGGAAATGTCCCTTGTGGCAGTACAAACTGGGGACAGACTGCCTGGCTCATAGCTCTGCAAGAGGGGCCTGGGAAGGGGTGCAGAATACAGTGGTGTCTTCAGCATAGCCAGAAAGACAAGGGGAATACTGCTTCTCCTCAGCTGTTGTGAGGCTGCATCTAGGTCCAGCTTGGGGTTCACCAGTATATGACATATATTTTCAAACAGGAAAGAGTCCAGAGAATGGTCATTTAGCTGGGGGCTGGAGCAGATCAAATCCAAGGAGAAGCTGGTGGAACATGTTTGCTCAGCCTGGAGAAGAGGAGAGTATAGGAGAATTTAATGAAGCCTCCTGCTACAGGAAAAGGAGTTTGCATGAGGGTGGAGTCAAACTCTTCTCTGGGGTGCTCAGCAAGAGGCAACAGTCACAACAAGTTGCAGCAAGACAAGATCTAATTGGACATAATAGGATAAAAATGTAGACTGAGAGTGATTAAGCACTGAAAGAGGTTGTCCAGGGACATGGTGGAGTCTTGTCTTGGAAGATTTTGGAAACATGACTGGACAAGGTCCTGATTAACCTGGTTTAAATCTGAAGTTTTTCTAACTTTAGATTGCACAGTGTAACCTCTGGAGGCTTATTCCAACCTATCTCTTCAACCCCAACTCTTCCTATGGATACCACCATCTCCAAAGGTTGGAGACTGTGTGTGAAAGCACAAGAGAGAGCTGCCTTCGAGAGACTGAGTGCAGCAGAATGCAGCAGCACTTTCAGAGGATCAGCTAGGCCAGAGCCCTTCTATACATCCACTCTGCTGCACTACCTGAAGAGCATCAAACATTTTTGGAGTTTCTGTAGAGCACAGAAGAGTCTGCTATGCACAGGGGCGAACAGAACCAGCACAGCAGTTTGCCCAGGAGACCTGAATTCTTTTATGCTGACCTGTTGTGACAAGCTTTGTTCAGTAAACTCACTGGATCTCTCTAGGAAGCCCCAATGAGACGGTTTTCACATTTACTTAGAGATCAGTCCAGTGAGGTCCAAGTCCTTTAGACAGCCTAATAAGATAAATATTTATTAATTTGCGTTACTATAATGGCAGAAGTGTTTACTGTCTGTGAGAATTGCTTCCTTTTGGTCTCCTCCCTGCAATTTTCTACAGCTGGAAGTTGTTCTTTTCTTCACATTGCCTGACTGCCCTCTGAACTCCCCCTCACCTCTCTCCATCCTTCCTGTGCAACTGGCATTGTGACTCTAATTTCAGTTGGTTTTCCACTCTGCTGCTACTTCACCGACTCTCTTCTTAGCACAGACAGCCTGGGAGAACACCCACCAGCCATTTTTATGTATCTCTCATGCCCATAATTCCTGCTACCACTTTCTGCATTATTTTGCTTTGTCTGTTTGGTTGGTGTGTCAGACCGGGTGCTTGGATGCTCATGGGAATGGGTGTGGTGAATAAAATTTGTAGTTTATGGTAGCGGAAACTTCTCAACAGCACTGAATATCCAGGGTTAGGTAAGTGCAAACTGCAGGAATTCACAGGACCAGGCAAGAATCCATGAGGGAGTAAGACTAATGAGATACATTTCCAAGCCATCCTTCCTTTGAGCCTGACCCCTGGCAGCCCCTGCTCTGTTGCACAGCAGCACCAAATAGCCGTGGTGCACACCATCCTGCAGCAGAATAAGGAAAGCTCTCCCTTCTGCAGGCTGCAGCAGGACTCACACAGGCACAGGAGGGCTTTCTCACTTCCCCATATTGTATGCTCCCCTAATCAACACACAATCAAACATTACTGGCTTTTACAATTATGTTTTTTTAAAGAAAAAGAAATAAACTATAGCTGATTACTCAACACCAAATTTGTGGAATTGTCTTTTTATTAGCCAAAGTTAATAAAATCTCTTTGAGAGCCCAGAGTAATGCAGCCTAGTGTTTTAGAGCACCACAATTGTGACTGCTATTGGGTGTTAGGGTAGGCATGAGTTGCAGATGAAGCTTTCTGCACGATGGAGACATTCAGAAATTTTCTGTTCTGATTTTGTTCACTCCATGAGTGAGGTCATCTTGCGATCACACACACATACAGAAGATGAAGACCTAAACCTCATCTTAGGAAATCTGGCTAAACAAATCAAAGATGGAGAGATAGAGCACAGAGGTATATTTAGTAGTCAAACAGATTTCTTTGCTTGGCCTCTTTTTTTTTTTCCTTTTTAATGAGCACATAAATGTAGGACACTTCATCCTACTTGTTTCTGGGTAGCTGGACATTTTCAAAACCCATAACTTTACTCATTTTTGTCTACCACTCTACAACATTTGTAGGTAGCTACCAAAGCTCAGGCATTTCCTCTTGCAACCCCAGGTTTCCAGGGAAGACAGCAATATATAAATGCAATTGTTTAAACTGCTTTGTAAAGCTCATGAATGTAACCAATTCTACTTTGCACCTATCAGTTTGTCTGTTGTTATATTTAAAGCAATTTTTGAACAATAAACCTCTAAAAACATCCCTCTTGTAGGTTTTGAAATAAATACAATAGTATGTTAATAAACTCCAGGGAAAAAAAAAATCCTGCTCCTAGCTCCTACACATGTTCACAGTTGTATTTTTAGGTTACATATAATAGACAGCAATCTTTGGAAGCCAACACACACTTCCCCAGTGAACTGCAGGATACACATAAATAATCAGGGCTGGAGAAAGGTCATCACACGGCTAGGACTGGGGTTAGCAACAGCACCGAGCAAACCAATTGTTCAGAAAGCCTTAAGCAAAGCAAATCAAGCTAAGTGCAACATAACTGACTGTGTTGAAAGCTGAAAAGACTTAATCATAGGGATGAGCCAACCTTGAACCTTAAGGCTCAGCAAATTTTATTAAGAATCAACAAGTTTTGAGAGAAGTTGCACAGTTAAGCTGCAGCTCAAGGGAATAAGTGTGCAAAAACAAGATGAGGAGAATTTAATAAGGCCCAAGGACCACCAGGTGAGCTCACGAGAATCAATCAGTAAGAGCTTGGTCCAAAGGTCTCCTTGTTGCTGCATTAATGGTATATATTGACTTGCAATAAGAGATTCCTGGAAATGTTTCCCTTTCAACTTTTGCAACATAAAATTTAGTTAACGGCAAACTGCATCTGCTTCCCAAAAATAAAACAGATTTCATCAAGACCTATTTGCCCCAAAGCTCGATTTCTGTAACTGAAAATTGAGTTCTTTCATTTCAATGCAATTGGGCACTGTCTCATGGTCATGTCATGACTTCTTTGTTGGGCCTCTTTGTCCAGAATCCCTGGACAAATTTCCCTGCACTCATACGTGGGGACTCCCATACTACAAGCAAGAGCCTCTGCCCAAAAGGGAAAAATGTCTTATGGAAGGCACAAGTACTTTCATAAATAATAAGCCCCTCACAGCAGCCCATAAATTGTGCCCAGAATGTACAGCACACTAAGAGTCACTGCTCAGCAGGAGAAAGGTGGGAAAGGAGGATTTTCAGAGGTGTTATACACTTTGCAACTGAATTGCTGTATGTTTTAAACACAGCTTCAAAACACTGATTAGCAAGCTAAGCCTTGTGATTTCCGGATAGATTCCTAAATATCTTAGAAAAACCCTTAGGGAGAACTGTAAAAGGCAGAAGTGCCACAAATGGACTGCAACTAAACAGAGTGAGATTTGAATATCACTCCAATCTGCCCACAAAGTCTGCTGTCTGAAATTTCTTCTGTATGTTCTTTATGAAGGAAACACATTTACTCGTTTTTTTGCTTTTCCTTTCTCTCAAAATTTCCTGTAAACTAGATAACACATCTTGCCCTGAATTCTGAAGGCATTTTAAATTAATACTTCATAGTTAATCTTGTGTTAAGATGCCTTTTGGTTGGTTTGTTTGAGTTTGGCTTTTTCTCTTTTGGTCTGGGAGCTACATTTAATGGAATGCGGCAGTTGTACAACCCTACTGATTAACTGACTGTCGTGGTTTGACACTGGCCCAACACCAGGCACCCACGAGAGTCACTCGCTCACCCTCCTCTACCACAGCTGGGCAAAAGGAGGGAAAAGAGGAAAAAAGGTTAATGGAGGCTTCATGAGTGAGATAAGGAGAGCGGGAGAAATATTTCAAGGGCAAAACAGGCTCAACTTTAGTTGCTAAGTAAAATTTATTGCTAACAGAATTAGAGGAGGGTAATGAGAAGTAAAATAAGCCCTTAAAACACCTTTCCCCCCCACCAGGCCCTCTCTCCTTCCCACCAAGAGCACAGGGACGCAGGGCAAGGGGGTTTGGTCAGTCCAACACTGAGATTTCCTTCCGCTGCCCCGGGAGAAGAGTCCTTCACTGTGAGGCCGTGGGGTCCCTCCACAGGAGACAGTTCTCCGTGAACTTCCCGGCCTGGGTCCCCTCCCACGAGCAGCAGCCAAACCGCCCCTGCTGCAGCGTGAGTCCCTCCCACGGGCACACAGCCCTCCCAAAACTGCTGCGCCGTGGGTCTCTTCCCACGGGGTGCAGTCCTCCAAGGACAGGCTGCTCCAGCCTGGAAGCAGGGCCCTCTCTCTCCACCGGGTCTCCCACAGGATCACAGCTCCTCCAGGCATCCACCCCCTCCGGCGTGGGCACCTCCCCCACGGGCTGCGGGTGGATCTCTGCATCCCCTGTGGATCCCCACGGGCTGTGGGTGGATCTCTGCATCCCCTGTGGATCCCCCTGGGCTGTGAGTGGATCTCTGCATTCCCCGTGGATCCCCCTGGGCTGCGGGTGGATCTCTGCATTCCCCGTGGATCCCCACGGGCTGTGGGTGGATCTCTGCATCCCCCGTGGATCTCCATGGGCTGCAGGGGCACAGCTGCTTCACCATGGTCTTCACCACGGCCTGCAAAGGAATCTCGGCTCCGGCGCCTGGAGCACCTCCTCCCCCTACTTCTGCACTGACCTTGGTGTCTGCATGTTTTTTCCCTCACATGTTCTCACCCCCTCCTCTTCTCTGACTAGCAGCAAAAACCAGTGAGTTTGTTTTGATTTTCTTCTTAAATATGTCATCACAGAGGCGTTACCAGCCTCTCTCACTGGCCCAGTTCTGGCCAGCAGCATGTCCATCTTCAGAGCCATCGGCCACTGGCTCAGCCAGACATGGTGGGAAGCTTCCAGCAGCTCCTCAGAGGAGCCATCTTTGCGCCTCCCCTGCTACCCAAAACCAGGCCGTGCCAAACCAATACACTGATGTTACAGGAATGTTATGAAACTTAGGTAACTGAAGTTTGTAAAAAGCTTTACAGAATCTTAAATGAAGGCTGCTTCAGTTTAACTACGAAATAGTTATTAGGAGGAGAAAATTGAAGGACATCTGATGAAACAACGTATAACAAAACTACAAAACAAAGGATCTATGCACAGCATAACTAGATGAATACCCATTTGTAGCTCCTTTAATAGAATAGTGATTGAATGCCACGTGCTGGAGCCTAATCTCATTTACCTGAACAGTGCTGACAGGAGCAGAGTTACTCCTGATTTACACCAACACAAACAAGACCAGAATCAAGCCGGGAAAGAGCCCTAGGGGTACCCTTAGAATGAGAAAAAAAGGAAAGAGCTCCACACTAGACAAACCCACCAGCCCAGGGGATTCCTAGTTTGAACTACTTTTTATGTGACAATTGTCAGTCCTCTGGCAAAACTGCCACTTGGCATGTACGAAACCTTCCAATCATGAAGAAGAACATTTTTCTTCCATAAAGGAAAAAGACAGTGTTTGGAAAGGGACAATGTCTAGTCGTGGTCAGAAAAAATGATCTGGTAGAAACAATTCCTCCTTCCTCATCAATTGGACTCATTTCCAGTATACCTGAAGGAAATCTGTTTATTTTACTGACACAGGCTATTTTTCTTACTCCCTTGCAAGCTGGATGTTCTTTTGAGACAAATCTGAAGCACAATGTGAATATTTTTTTACATCCCCAGCAACAATCCTGGTGGAGCTTCACTTGCAGCCCAAACAGCAGTTGCAGGAGTTGTGATGGAATTACAGCACAGCTGGATGTGAAGAACATGATTGCAGTAAAGGGGCACTTGCAGCTCTTGAATTAAAATTCAATCTGCACATGTCTGATGGAAAGGTCACTCAGAAATAGCCATGTATGCTGACAAAATATCTTCTAGGGTAACTTCAATGTATATTCAACACCACGCAAGACAGTAGCTACTGAAGAACTGTGAGAAACAACAAGTCCAAAAGGGAAATATTTGGACTTACAGCCCACACAGGTCCAGCTGATTCCTGAACTGTTGTTTAACACAGATTTCATCTTAGCATTTAATCTGCAATTTTTAAGTGAGTATTCACTTAGTTCCTATCACCTGTAGCAACTACCTGCTTCTAATTACAACATTGCATGGAAGAAAGTGTCCCCATACAGTTATCCTTGCCTTACACTCCAGAACTCCATTTTCAGCCTCAGACTACATTGCATACTACAAACATATGCACAATGGCTTGACCAAACAGTGTCAATCTTGAAACCAGAAATCTGGGGAAAAGCCAAGTATTAAAGACAGATCTGAAAACGTCTATTCAAGTATCCATATTTAGGGGCCATTGCTCTTCTTCAAAGACTGACAAAAGAATTGAGACCATTTCAGATGCCTGACAGCAGTTGTATAAGACAATCTAATACTGCCCTCTGCAACACATTTGTTCCCTTGTTAGCTGTATGTGGCAGACAAAAGTATTTACTAATTCTGCCTGTTGCACCTACAACTGATTTGAGTCATGCTGCTAGAAACATAACCATCTGGGGAGGAATTCTTGAACAGCAAGAGAGTATCAAGAGCAGGGACCAAATTATCAAACTAAAACCAAAGTAGGATTCACTTTTCTATTATGGTATTTTCAAAACATTTCTCACACTAAAGTCCAGGATAACACAATATAGTTTTCTTTATTTAAAATAGTCTTTAGAGACTATACTCTGGAGGTTTTGTGGCTCCCACAGTACATGAGCACTAAATTTTATGTCATGTTTCTCACTTTTAAGACCCTGATCAGCAAATAATTAAGATCACTTGCTTCAAACTATCTGTCATTTGAAGACTTCTTTTCCTTTGACATACAACACTAATCCTTGGAGTATTTTGCTCCACTAGTCCTTTCTTGGTTTTCATAATAAATGTTAACCCTCTCCATCACTCTTATTTCAATCTCATGTGTATAATGAGATTGAAACATCTGAAGTCTGTTGCTTCTCACCACAGAAGGTGAGACAATATTGCCCAAACATCCCTCGTGCTTGCTCAGTGCATTTCTGCTCATCACCTTGTGTCTCCTGCTGTGTGTTACAGTACCCTCTTCTCCTGCCTGAAATGATTAATAGATAACTATTTTCTTCTTGGGTTTCACTTTCTGTGGTTCCTCAGCAGTCAAATCCCTTCTTCATAGACCTGGAAAGCTGCTGCCAGTCACACCTCTTCAAGAAATGTTCACCTTCACTTACATGCCACATTACCTTACTTAGCCTTTCATCTGATTTTCCTGGTCTTTATTTGCTAGACCCGTACTGCTGTATTTGAACTAAGGTGGCAGCAAAAAGAGGGACTGATTCCTACCTTGCTCCCTTCTAATTTGCCAGTCTTCATACTTTCCACCTTTTGCTCTTTATTTGGTGAGTTCTCTTTTCATGAAGACAGTTCTTATCAGCCAAATTCAAAGAAGGCCAGACATCTTCCTTACATATCTTGCTTACTATTCACGACAATCCTTCCTTGTATCTGAGATGTCATATAGTGTGGCTCTGATTACACTTGCACAGCTGTAAATACATTTTCTTAAATGGAGCGTTTCCTGACATGAACAGAAAGCCCTATAATTTCATAGCATAGCTATTCACTTTAGCTAAAATAGGGATTTATTATTATTTTGTAAAAAGAAGATGCTTTCATTCTGACCTAGATAAGAATCTCTTTCTCTTCCCTTCTTAAGACAACTATGAAAATGAGATTGTAAATCTCCTATGGAGAGGAGACTTGGACAAATCAATAATTTATGTTATGATTTTTGAGAGACTTTCACCTTGAGGAAGTGCCAGCCCTATCGTAATTCTGTACATCTTGTTTGAAAATGCTTTCCATTACTAATCGGGAGAACCTTTTTTTTTCTTATTATTTATACAAGGCTCCTTTGATTTTCAGTGTGTGACACTTCAGAATGAAAATGGTGTCTGCATTAATTAAAAAACGAAGAAGAGAACTCTTTCCTTCCCCTTCACTTAAAATCCAAGTAAAACGCTGGCAGGCAACACTCAGCATGTAGTGCTCTACTTCCAACCACGAACCCCTTTTACAGATTTCTGTCATTTTAGCTGCTTCTGGCTAAAATCACTGGTTATAACAGTGACTTGGAAAGAAAAATGAGCAGAGAATTAAGAGCAAAATGGGGGGTAGGTACACATAGCAATTAAATAAGCCTTCTAAAAATCTCAGGCAGAGAACAAGTCAGTCATATCATTCCTAAACAAGACCCTGGCAGTGCCAGATTTATGCTGACACCTTCAGGGAGAAAAAACATAGAAGTTTATGCCCATGCACCTTTCTTTCAACCTCTACAGCTTACTAAAGAGCAGACTGCCACATCAACAGCTCACTTCCCCAGATCTCCCACTGTTTGAAGAAATCTTTATCATGACTTGCAGCAGCACGTTCTAGCCACTGGCTTGCCTTGTCCTAGAGATTGGATAATTAATGGTCACCCACTCTTACCCATTGCACCATAAGCCCAAACCACTCACTGAAAGTGAGGTCGCATGCCAAGGTCTGCCCACACAAAGTCCTCACACAGGAGCTGCGGGAATGGCGTAACCAACAGCAGGGCTGGGACCAGCCTCTTGGGAGAAGTTCCACATTTCTGCCTCGGCCACTGCAGGCAGCTGTGACATTTCTGAACCATATCCGGAGATAGCAGATGACCTTCAGGCCTTGTGGAAGTTGTAGAACTTGTGCCTTACGACTCTATGCCAAGTAAATTGACTCCCTTACCACTTCATATCAAACCAAATCTAAGACATGACAAAGGGCTAAGAAATCTGGAATAGGAATTAGGGAGAAAAAGAGAAATTAAGGGAGAGCTGTTTGGGCTAGGATTTTGAGTGTTAGCACCAACTTCCAGCTCCAGTGGATTTCAAATGTTAAAATGAAGCGCCACTCTGCAAAATTTTTACAGTTTTCTGGGATGAAATTACTTCCTTTGTGCAGATATTTGACTATCACTCCAAAGTCTTTCTCACAATTCACTTCTATCACTGTGGGAAAAAAAATTCTGAGCTACATGATGTTGGAAGTATTTATCTATTTTTGTTCACAATCTGAAAAAGTATAAGTCCATATAGTATTGAAAGCAAAGGAAAAAAAACCAAACCCATTTATTTTTCCCAAACCTTCCAAGTCTTGATAAAGTCTTTATGTTGTGGTCTTACATAACAGGACATCACATCAAGCAGGGCACAAATCTAAAACAAACTCCAGAAACACAACTTTTCTTCAAAACAGAAAGCATGGTTTTATTCAGATATTCTTTTTTTCACACACTATTAAAACCACTCTAGGTAATGAATGAATTGATAGGATGACAAAGAAGTTTCTGGTCCCTGGACAATTTAAGACTACTCAACCCTTATCTCAAGATGAAAAATAGTAACTGTTGGGTTTTAAATAACGTCAAAATTTGATCAAAATTCCCAGTGCACATCAAGTTACACTGGGAAAGGAAACCCTACAATCTTTAAAGATTCAGATATATAAAATGGGAGCTATATAGCTGAGTCCCTCCTAAATCTTAATCTCACTTATTCCCTCCCCACTTTCATATTAGATTTTTCCTTTTTTCCTTACCTCCCCACTCCTACAAAGCATCTCAGATATCCACATATGTACAGAGCATTCATAGCAATAACTCTGTGACTAGGACAAACTGATTAATATGTAACATGATCTTAAAAAATGCATGTGAAATATGCAAAGGCATCAACTTAAGTACTTTCATTTTGTCCCTTTTTGGCATTGAAGGGTCAGTTTATCTAACAAAGATTGTCAGAATAAATCACTTGTATTCTGAAACCTAGATAATTCATCTTGCTAAACAAAAATAATTATTTGAAATTAAGCAAAGGACTGGAATTCTCCTACCACAGGATGGCACAGGATGTGCTGCTTAAATATCAGGGCATCCAGGACATTTTGGTATGACATCTGAGGCCTTAAAAATGTGACATAAGAAGTGAGCTTCCATCTTAGCAGTCACTAGCCAGAAACTTTTTAAGAATCTTCACCGCATTTAGAAGATTGGTGTACCAATTATTCATTTTGATATCTGGAACTGAAATGACTATTTTGCAAAACGTAAAACCAAAAAAAAAATGTGCCATCATTTGTCATGCCTTTGTTATTTCACCCACCTGCTCATTATCAGAAAAGGAATTTTTAAAATCCTAAAGAATCCTTAAAGGGCTTAAAGCATCCTTTAAGAGTGACAGAGATGGGCTTTTATTTGTGCAGTGGTGCATGATGAATGTTCATATAAGCAACCATGGGTATATTAGAACTACTCTCAGAAACCTCACAGACTGGTGTCTTTGGTATTGCCTATGAAGTGCAGCTTTAAAAAGAAAAGCAAGAAGGAACTATTTACAGTTCCAGTCAGCCTGGTAATATGAACAACAGTATGTAAGTTGAGTAGTTGTCTCAAAATTTCAGCATTTGAAAACATTAGGTTTCAGAAACCACACTCAGAGTAAAATCTGACATAAATTGCATCTGCATGAAATTGTTCAAGTAATTTTGAATTGACACATTCCTAGTAATTCCCAGCCATGTTTGTTTGGAAACAATTAAACAAAACTTGTTTAAAAAATAATCTGTTGATGCATTTTCTCCATCTCTTCCAACAAATAATTCAACTCCAGAAGTTTCACCGTGGTTTTTATAATGTATGCTTTTTTTTCACCTGGGTCATTTCTTACCCAAGTGAAAGTTCTACTATCTTACTTTCTGCCTTCAAAAGTTTGAAAACTTTAGAGAAATCATTAATATTAAGAAGAATGCCAAAGAGGATAGTTTTCTCATCTTGTCTTTGTTTCTCTTTTCCTCTGGGCCACATAAGGATATTCAAGTCAGCAGAGACAGTGTTGCTCTTTATAAAACCTGCTGATTTAATATTTAGTAGGTGATGGATTCCACCTCAACAATCAGACTCAGGAATAAAAATAGTCTGAATCCCACTCAGTGCCATCCACAAATCCACAGATAGAAACCCAAGGTATTGTACAGCACAACATTTCCTTCTCAGTAAGCTTGAGACAAGCTGCTGTGATTCCCTATATATACACATATATTCTGAGCTGATGCCTGTCAAACCAGCCGCTGGTTAAGTGGCAAGCATAATATAGCTTCCTTTCCCTAGAGGTAACTGTCCTCATTACTGAAGCGAATGAACCCCTAGGTGTATAATAGAATCTTCTTTAAAATATTCATCATATGACAGCTGATATTTCAGCCATATTTGGCTGGAATGCTACATTTTGGGGAACTTAGGACTCCATAGTCAATTAACCTGGTATTTTGCTCACTATCTAATTTTTTTTTTTTATCATAAATCATTAAACGTTTATGTTAGTATGTAACTTGTTATTCTCCTGTTCAGGATGAGTGAGACATGCAGACCGGGGTTTCTCTTACTGCAGCAATATCCATTAAAACATCTGGACTAGCAAAGCTGAAACTTTACACTTCCCCTCCGCCGGAAAACACCAGCTTCTCCAAGGTGAGTCACATCATCCAGCACGGTTCTGTTTCCTTCACACTTCTCAGAATCAACACTTCAGGCTGTGAAAACCTCCCTCTGCCAGCAGGTTTCAGGAAGACCAAGGGCAGGCAGGGGGAAATAGCACAGGGGCCAGAATAGTCCACCAGAAATCAGAAGAGAGAAGCTATGCAGGGAGAGAGACAAACAGAGCAGCAGGTTATGCACCCCAAACACTTCCATGTTCAAACACTGAACAATGCCTCTCCGTTCTTACTTCTTTCTTAAAACAAATAGTGTGTTTTCCCCTGCCTACTCTTCCCAGTTTTTTTCCCTACCTGTTCTTAATTACAGCCACAAACATCAGTAGGTCCTGTTCCACATGCCCTTGCACTGTTACCACCTCGCAGCACAAGTGCCTGCTGCCGCTTCTCGTTAACCTTCCCCAAGCCTTCCCTGTCCCGTTCCATGCCAGGCTCTAAGGCAGGCACACAAATGAGCCCCGCCGGTGCGGGGGGAGTGTCACCCACATGCAAGGCTGCGCAGGAAGTTTACACAGCACTTGCTCAAACTCTGCAAGCCTTCCTGACACCAGCTCAGCATTCCAGCGCACCAGCATCATTTTTAAGTGATTTCTCATGTGATTACTGCTGTCTGTCCGTTCCCACATGCTACTCAGACATCGGTGGCAAAAAAAAAAAAAAAAAAAAATCATTCTTACTCTCATCAGGACTTGTTTGTCATCAGAATCCCTCTTTAGTTTTAGTCATTTGCTTAGTTTTAGCCTACTTATCTCATTATGCTGGTCTAATTAAAATCATTTGCTGACAAATATTGTCAGTAATGTAACAGTTGGCTAAATTAACACTGGCTTAGCCTTAGCTTTGTTATCAGCTTAACTACGAACCACTGATTGATGAGCATTTTAAAGCAGGAATTCCTTTCTTCAGGTCAAATGCAGAGAAGGCAAAGCTGAAGATTTGAATGTGATACATCAACAAGTCTTACCAGAAGCAAGTCAAATATAATTGTGCAGAAGTCAAACCAAACTCACATCTCTGCAACTTGGTCATAAAAATAAAGATGCATTTGGCCTGGCCTGTTAAAACAGCAGGAGCAGCAGAGCTTAATATCTTGTTCTAAAATTACTTTTATAAGAGTATATATTGTAGTCTGATTCTTATTTACTTTTTTGGCATAAATTGAGAATTTCTAGACAACAATTATTCCTACAGACAAAACTTAATTGCAATATTCATCACTATATATGTCTAAATGATAGGGATGCTGAAGTGTTTTATAGTGAAAACACATCCAATTTTAATGAAGTTCAAAAGAAGAAATGTTTATTTATGGATTAAAGTACACAAAGATCTGCTGCTCACACTTTCTGAAATACTGACAGCTTTTTTTTTTTTTTTTTAAGAGAGAAAGAGAATGCAAGGGAAGGAAAGACTTCACATCTTGTACATAGCTGTGGTGAGTGGATCAATGTTCCCAGCAGACAGACAGAGCTCCTGGGTCTTTTGACACTAGTTGAGATCAGATGATATACAACTGAAGTCTGAAGACAAAGTTGCCTCTAAGAGGTTGCATCTGGTGAAAGGGTGGAGATGTTGTGCTGATAACCCATTACAGCTGCAGGGGGATGTCTCAACATGTCGAGAAAGACTGCATATTTCTCTGTTTGGGGCTCAGCTTTGCTACTATTCAAGTCAAGTGACATCGTTTTAACACACCTAAAGAAGAAAAAAAGGTAGAATCCAAACCAGAACAATATCCTGCAGAAAAGTGCTTTCTATTTAGTAGGTTCTTGTGAGAAAAAAAGCATTAACTATGTATCTAAAATTAGCCCCTCTGCTGAAGACCTAAATTGAAAACAACTTAAAGAGAAGATGTGAAGGTTTCAGAGCAACATATAACTATAACAGAACTATGAAAAAAATCAAATACAGAGAAAAATCCAAGTTTTGGATAAAATTTTCAGAACACTCTTCCTCACTTCAGGAATTTGCAGCCAACACCTACTGAATGAGAGCTGTTGCTGTTGGTCTTCAGAATGATCCATCAGATGAAGGTGCACAGAAATGTTACCGGGGGAATACCAACCTCCCAGAGATACAGATTCAGCCTGCTTGGAATCAGATATTTGGAAATAAACTAGAAAACTGTGTCCGTGCATAGACTTGACAGTGCTCCACTGGAACAACCAGAACCCAGGCTTGCACAGGCTCCAGCAAGTTAACTTGCGCAAGAAATCCCAACTGCCTAAAAAAATGTAATTCAGCTTGGGGAGTGGAGTAAGTGGGAAAAGGGAACTATAACAGACAGGTAATCCTGATCGCTCTGAAAACCACTGCTATCACTGACCTGCTGGCAAACCATCCAAAGACAAGAAAATATACAATCTGCTGCCATTATTACAGTCCAATTCTCTATGGATTCAACCACAGGAAAACAGTCCAGAGTTAGGCCTCAGCTTACACTACATGGACTGAGAAAGAAAAAAAGAGACAGTTTTTGCTAAGCCAGCTAACAACACGCTGCGGCTCCAACACTCTGCCTCAGGCCATGCAGCCTCAGCTGCACAATCTGCCCTGGAAAGACTCAAGGGAGGAAAGAGCAGCTGAGAGTGCAACAAGTTGAGGATCCAGTATAACCGTGACTGTTCTGTGCTACGAGTTCACCTGAAACTTCACCTCCCCAGTTCCTGTTTCTTGTTCTCAGACACATACTTTGTTGAATTGTTATTTTTGATGTGTCCTCCTCTATCCAGATGTCTTGATTACTTGTTTTTCTCTAGGTGCTGGTTTCATATGCCTTTTCAGTGTGTAACCTTCTCCCTGAATTCACAAGAGACAGCATCCTTGGTAACAGCACAGTGAAATGCCACTTACAGTGGAGGCATTAGGCACCAGGAATAAAACAAAAGTTGGGACTGTTTTTAGGAGCAGTAAAACCCCCTCCAAGATCTTGTGACATCAGTTATCAGAAACAGAGATAAAATGCTTTTCCTATTTTCAGCAGCATCATTCCCCTTGATTTTAACACTGCAGGATATGCCCCTGTGCACTGAAACAAATCACCTGTATATGAGTGCAGTCAGGAAGAAGTGGCCTCCAGAAAAGCAATTTCTTCTCTTTGGGTTCTGAAGAGTAATAGTAGAAAAATCTGTCCCTTCAATCTGTACCTCAGTCACATCACCCCCAAAGAGATGTAACCTTCTGGATCACACTCTTTTGTTTCCCTTTTCTTGACACCTTACCATGCTTCCCATTTTGTTTATACACTTCCTTTCATTCCTGACATGCAAAAGTTATCAACTTTATATGAGGTCATAATGCACAGACGTGTGTGCTTTCTGAAGGTAGACAGTGTTAGTTAAGGAATGAAATCCAGTGGTCTCCTAGGGGGAAGAAGGCAGTATGAATCAGCTGCAGACTTAATGTGAAAACTCCGTTTTGGATAATGGATCAGGGAGCAGACTGGGGATGTTTAAGTGCAAGTCTACAAATTCAGGTGGAGAATGTGACTATCGTGCTGGCAGTGCAACAAGACACACTCCCTTTGCAATGTTCATTCACAAGAGACAAAGAATAAGAGTGACTCATGAGCTGCCATGCCTCAACCTGCACAGCAGAGGAGCTGTGGCTGTCCCCTTGTTACACACTGTACACCCTAACACCCCTTCTACCAACTTCAGAGGCAGCAATTCCCATGGGGCATCTCCACATCAGGCCAGAAAATGCTCCTGGCAGTGTCCTGGCAGTGACTGTTGTCCTAAAACCCCTCCATGCTCCCCAGCTGTACACAGTTCTATGTGACAGGGATGGATCCTGAGGTCTGAGTGTACACCTGAAATATTTTGCTACTGTCTTCATAACATCAATGTCAAATCTTAAATTGCCTTGAGCAGGAGCAGGATAGGAACCTTGCACAGCATCACATGAGTTGCTGAATGGAAAATGTACATTACCTGGAAACTGCCTTCAAAACTCATTTTAAAAAGAGACTTTGGAAAAATCTGACATTGTTTTCATCTTTACAGATGGATTTAAAAAGACACCTGTAAATAATTTAGACAGCTGCCTATGTTTTTTACATAAATATACATTATTTTCTGCTTTTCAATACCAAATCCTGATTACTTTCACTGGTCTTACTGCTCTGCAGGCAAGCACTGCTTCTCTGCTGCTAGCTCATCACATCCCCAAGGTAAAGGCAGGACCTGTTCTTACATGTTGAAAACTAGCACAGATCAGAATTTAATGATCAGAAAAGTACATATTACACAGGCAATTGCAAACATTTCAGTGCTCAGGATTTTGAAGGAAGTTATTTCTGTAGTGGAAATATGTGGAAAGTTTTCCGAAATATTCACATGTATATTTGAATCCATCCTTGGGACCTGGATGTCCAGTAAATGGATTACAAAATCTGACTTGCAACTGTTAATATCAGTGCTTACCACTGCCAAATCCATGTCCTCTGCCATCTCTGATAGAATCCCATCATCAGTTCAGGGAACACAAAGTGATACCCAGCAGACTAGAAAGGAGACGAAGTCAAATCTCCCGGGCCAGGGAAGAATGTGAGGAGAAATGAAAGAGAAGGAATGAGCAAAATGTCCACTTGCAGCAGGTCCATGTGGGTGTGGCCACATCCCTCCCCCTCGCTCACAGTTTGCAGACTGAAGCCACTGTTATCTCCTGTCTGCTCCTGGAGAGGGATATGCAGCTTCACATGACCTCTGTCAATGAACATCAAACATGCCGTGAGGTTCAGAAAGGCAACTGTAGGGGGGACAAAAAAAAAAAAAAAGAAAAAAAAAAAAGACAAAGCAGCATGAAAATACTCTCTCAGAACAGAACAGGTCGGAAGAGCAGTCAGAGGATGCAGATCCAGCCATTCATTGGCAGTTCTTACCCAGTGGTATTTATCCCCTGAGGGCCCTTTGGCAGCTTGTGCTGAAGTGACCCATTTGTTGCAGCCCATATCCAGGGAGCATGGCCTGGTGCCACCACACCAGCACCAGCAGCTGCTTCGGATATATCGTAGAGCAGAAGAGTGAACCAAGCCGGGAAATTTAATTTTTAATCCTTAAAGGGAGAAGACATTAGGAAAAGCTACCCGTAATGACTCTGTCCTCAGCATAAATGGAGAGGTTTACAAGGGCTTTGCTCTCCATACACATTTTTAGAGGGAGAAAGTTACCAGTTTGGCACATTTTGTCAACTGTGTGACCTATTTATATTCCTCTATTTTTCACAAGTGCAATGTGCAAAAGGCAAACATCTGCCCGTCTGAACAAAGACAGCAAGACAGAGTTGTCCTGTGACACCACAGGGTACTCCTCAGAAAAACCTATTAGGAGGTTCAGAGGCTGTAAGGAGGAGGAGACCCCCTGCTCACAGCATGCTTGCTTTCCTCTCCTGTGATCATACCAGAACACTGCAGACTGTGTCTATGGCTTTCCATGCATGGAAAAAACAATGCCAAAGACTCTTTTAAAAGAACATTCTCACCAAGTGCAGTCAAGAGCTTAATGAAGGCAGCTTTCACAAATCAAGTGAAGAGCTCTGGACACAAACCAGAAGAGGATGTTGGGAAGCAAATTACTGCACTGACAATAAATTGGGTTCCTATGTCCAAATTTTAAAGTATTTAATTGTATTTTGTGGCTATTTCCCTCTGTAACAGCCAAAAAATATGAAGGGACTCTGTACAGAAAATTGTAATAGTTGCTTTATAAAGTGTATCTGAAACTCCCATTTCCCACATTTTCATCCTTACAATTGAGATTCACAGTCCCAAATCCTTCCATTAAATTACTAACCAAAATAATGTTATTGCAATTAGTACAAGCAGTACAACAGTCTGTGCAAGTTTAGATGCAATTTCAAAAAGTACATTTATTAGTATGTACCAGATGCTTTTTAACTTATCATCTTAAATACACAGCATTGGTCAACTACCTATATTTTTTAAAAATACTACCCATGACACAAATGGCAGGATCCAGATTATGACAGGCAGTGAAATCTGTGAACCAGGTTTCCAGGTTCCTGCAGGTGGAGATCAATACGGCCAGTCAGCCACAGCAAAAATCTGCACAGAACACAACCACAGCATCAGGCCAGGCTGGATGGGGCTTTGAGCAGTCTGGGGTAGTGGAATATGTCCCTGCCCATGGTAGGGAGGGTGAAACTAGATATTCTTTAACATCCCTTCCCACCCAAACTGTTCTGTAATTCTATCAGTAATTTTTCCTTGTCTCAGCTGACCTTTTACATCTGTCTATTCCTTAAGGATCTACTGCTTTTAAGGACCAATTTTTTTCTACTTTAGGGAAAAACTATTCTTTTCCCTAATGGGTATAATCTGTAGGAACCACTAGTCACCTTTTTAAGAGATGCCCATTCAAAGGCATGTTCCAGAGACTCACATTAATCGCATGAACAATAGTAAGTTCTGGCATACTGCAAATGCACTGAATGCTTGACATTTTTATGATTATGCTAATGTTGTGACATTTGATGTGCTTGTTTTTGAAAAAATATCATGCAATTAAGTTCTCTGAAAGAAAACCAGAAAGAAACAGATCAATCACTGAGAAGGCAGAAAGAATGAAAACTGCTTCTACCATCTTTAGAAACAAATGCTGCTAGTTGATGGCAAACATTTGAACTAGATATTTCAGATTTGTCAGTTTTACTCTGAAAGTAAAGAGCACTGATAGGGTGACTTTCAGTTTGTAGCATAAGCAGTGGCTTCACTTTCACCTCTTCCCTCTAACTTTGAAGTATAATAGCATTTGTCATAAAACGACTCTTTCCATCACTGAAAAAATTACAACTCTTAGAAAACTATTACTTCCCCATAGTCAATTTCAAAATATGCATAACCCAGTTAGGTCATGGAACCTTGCTTTTAACCTCATCCCCTTTTAAAACATGTTGTCTGCTTCAGTTATATGCCAAATTAACGTAGGAGAGATGTTGCTGTGGGATCCCAGCACCCTTTACGGAGACAGATATGCCCGTGGAAATAATCAGGGAAGCAATATTTGCGTGGATGTTCATCGATATTCTTTATTTTTCTCCCAGCCTCATGGCATGGGGGCCTGGACCAGTCTGAGGGCCCATGGGAAAAACTACTGAGTTCTCCGGGCAGGGGAATATGAAAAGGCCAATGAGGAGAGGACTAGGTTACATGTGACCAGAGAGCAGGGAAAAACCCCGTATGTCCCAACCATTCCAGGGGCCCTTCTTTCCAGGGGAAGGGGAGGGCGAGCCCCAACAGAGAGAGATAAAATTTATAAATGCTAATATAAATAATTTTCTAATTCCTCTCCCCCACCTACAGATCCAAAGATTAACAGGAAAAACCAGAGAACTAAAAGATGCTCCATTGAAACAGCACACTGTTTAATGGCAGGAAGGCTACATGGATCCAAACTGTGGAGTCAAGTAAGAAATACAGAAGAGCAGCAGACTCTGGAGGAGAACAAGTGGCTACACGTTAACTACAGCAATGATAAGAAGCAAAATCCATTTCCTCTGCCAGATCCTTGGAAGCAGTAGCTTACTGAAAAACCTGAAGTAACTTAGTAGCAAGTAGATGGACATACTAGAGAAAGTCCACTGAAGGGCCAAGCAAAGTTTGGAAGCAAATTAAAAGCACATTCATAACCTCAGGGACTGTATACATTTAATCTCTTGTTAAAGACAAGACCTTGTCAGATTGAGTTTAAAAATAAATCTAACTTGATGGAGATTTAGTATTGATGAAATCGAGAATCAGCTTAATTCCAAGAAATTCAATTCTTTACATAATACATAATCAAGGCAACATCAGCAAGCTTAGGAAACTGCAAAAAGAGACTACAAAAAGGGGTTTGATCAAAAAAATTGAACTCATGGTCAATTACTGGCAAATACTGAGTTAAACTCTGAAAAGGAAGTTATAAAGAGGACTAAGCTAGAAAACTGTAGGAGCAATTTCGGCTTTTTTCCCTGACACATTGCAAGATAACAATTTAAGCTAAAGAACTGGTCTGAAATTCAAGGGAAGAAATAAAAAGAGTATTCATAATCAAAAGGAATGAACCAGCAAAACACAAAGCCTAAGAAAATAATCTCTTCAGCACATTCAAGAGACTCCTACACCTTTTCTGTTCCTAAATAAAATGTGTACACTTGAACTTTATTGATGTTCTCAGTATTTGGCTTTTTTCAGATGCATGCACATTAATAGTGTAGAGCCACTTGACCTACAGAAACATCTCCTTATATGATTGACATGGCAACAGATGCAACCTTTCTCAAACAGAAGTGACAGTCAGTGGGTCCCCCTTTTGCCACCCCTCCAGTACAACATCAACCATTCCTGAGTTACTATCCTACAGCGTGAAAGTAAACCTTAAGCTTCCCAGATCAAACATCCTTCTCTTGGGATGTTTTATCTTGGAGACACCTCAGTATTCCAAGTATTTCTGTCCTTGGTCATAGTCTCTAACAGTTAGACACTTTCTGCTTTTGCTGGCTGCAAACAAAGTCTTTGAGAAAGCTGACCCACTGGCTAGTGGTGGTCAGAGGGGAAACAAAATCTGGAGGGAGAGAGAGTTTCTTCCTGCTGAGCTAAGTGCCTTAGGTATGTCTAAGCCAACATGTGTCAGTTTTGGAGGGTGTTCTGGTGGGCTGCTATGACCTTCCAGACTGACTCCAGCAGAAAGTCACTCAGCAGCCACTACACTCACACATGCCCACACACACCGGATAGCTTCTTCGACAAATCGATGGCAAAGAGGCAGGAAGGCTCTTCGGATAGAGTTCCATGATAGAGGTTTATTCAGTCCA